>JAQIVE010006078.1:0-11999 GCA_034698285.1 Sminthurinus bimaculatus | reverse complement strand
AGGTCACTGGATGTGGTTTCATAATAGGAGCTGTATCAACTAAATCCTCGGACTGGGTCAAACTACGTCCATCTAATCCAGACTGCTGTTGTTGTTGCTGTAAACGCTGTTCTGAGGATGACAGAGGAACGGAAGCTGAAGAAGATGTGGATGATAATGACTGTGGTTTCACTTCAGGAATTAAATTTAAAAGATCTGAAGGAGGTGGATGATGAATCTAAAAAATAACAGTACATAATAATAATAATAATAATGAGTAAATAACAGTAAAAATCCAAAAGTTGATAATAATATTAAGTTTACAAGTTATATTACGAATCAATTTCAAAAATATAATGTAAATATTATTAAGTAAGTATTACCAGGTCACTTTCTGGAAAGAGAAAAGCTGGAGGCATTTCGATTCGACGATTAATAGAAACGCGAACCTGAAAATTAAATTAATTTTTATAATGATTGGTTTTTATTGAACTATCGAATGAAATATGACAAAATTGAAAAGCGGTAACTTAATAACCAATTAAGTCAAGTAGTAAGTACTTAAGCAAAGATATCTGATGTCATGAAAATATCATTTGACTTGGTGCCACTACTCTGGTAAAAATTGCACCATTATGAAACATTGGTATGTGGATTCACCAATCCAAAATCAAGGTTTTAGAAAAAACAAAAATGTGATAAAATATTATACTGATCAATATTGATCCTACGATACTTTTTAGTGCTTTCATATTTCGACCAGAATAGCATACCAAAATCCATTTTTTTAGAATTATTTTAAAAAATTGCTATATCATAGCATATCTTTGTTACTTTAATTTGAAGGTAGAAAAATAAACTTGAATGATAAAAAATAATACAGAATACCACTTGCTTAGGGTACATACCGTAGTGCCATTGTTCCCTGTTGACTGTTCTTTTTCTCCGGTATTTGAAACTGTAGTAACTGAACTATTTGAGCTGCCACTTGAAGGGACTAAATTTGACGATTGCTGCTGTAGCTGCTGTTGACTCTTTTTAATAAACAAGGGTTTTGGTTTTATAGGTAAATCAGTCCTATCTGCAACACCGCGAGGAGGAGGTTTTGGTGGTAGGGCAGGTTTCGTAGTACTTCCCAGGGCAATATTATTAGTAGAATTAGATACAGACGTACCATTTTCACTTCCAGATGACGACTGATCTTTCGGGACAGTAATTTGTTGTTGTTGCTGAATTGTGTTGGCACTTTTGGCATTATTATGTTGATTTTGAATAACTAGTTGCTGAAGTTGTAAATTATTATTAGCATAACTATTTGTATTATGGTTCAAAAGATGATTAGATTTAAGTGGTTTTTGTTGTTGTTGTTGCGGCTGTTGATTTTGGATAATTTGCATATTACCCATACTTTTTTCGAAATTATCCCGTTCGACTTTACTAGCAAACGGAGAAAATTTTGCGTTATAAGGCAGAGTTTGATATTTGGGGTCATTTTTTGACGGAGATTTTGAAACGTATTCATCATCGTAGCCCTCCTGTAAAAGAAACAAACAAGCAAAGAACAAAGTTGTCAAAAATCAGATAATATCAAAAAAAAAAAAAAAACAGATTCATGCAAGAACATTATATGAATAATACCAGTACATCTAAAATACTTCTAAATACAACATTGAGACAGCAAACAACTCATTAAATGTAGTATTTTATGCATAAAAAACATATTATTATATGCCATAAATTTTAAAAAAATCATTATTGTAACTTCAAACTACATCTACTTATGGTGTTAACTAAAGATCATAAATAAAGTCATTATCAACGCTATTTCATCTTTAGTCGAATTTAGATTACATAATTCTATATCTTCAATGAGTTGTATTTTATGAAGTAAATAGTAAATAATATTTATTTATTATTTATTGTAAAATTGTAAAATATTTACGAGCTTCAAAGTCGGCAAGACAAGGCTGTCCATATAATGTATAAGTACAATATGAATATGCATGAGTATGTATGTATATAGTATATACTTATATGGACGGTCTTGTCGTCTTGTCAAGAATAAAAAAAATAAAAAGTAAAAAATTATAATAATTCTATAATTCTACCTTATCGTCTTCTGAGTCAGTATCTACTTGACAACAACATAACCTTAACCTTTTAAAACATGACCTTAATTTCGACATTTTGAAAAATAGTCGAAAATCGAAAAGTCAGTATTTATACTTTATACTTAAGTAAGTAAGTATGTCATGGAAAATTAAAACAAAAACGACAACTATTTCCTCATTATACTAATACTACAAAAACTATTCGAAAACTATCTATACTTATTAATCAAAACGACGCACATTACTATACAATACACGAGAGTAAAAAATGATATCAGTAAGTTTAAATACTTTAATTTTATAAAAAAATATTAAAGTTAAAATTAACTTTTGCAGCTTTTTTTTCGTCGGCGATTTTTACAATTTTACGATTTACAAGACCGCTTTGCACCTTTCGCAAGGATCACTGACTTTACATACCTATCGCAATTAGAGAGAAAGCTCACCAGGAAAAAAAAATTCTTTCTCAGTATGTATCTACCTATAATTGTAAGCACGTATGCTCCATCTCTCTCAATGTTTATTCAGCAATCACAACGTTTTACATACTTTCCTATATATGTATACATATACATACTTATTAAAAAAGACTTTCTATTTTATCATGTAATAAAAATAAAACTATTTAATTTTAATCATCACACGATAAATAAAATACGGAATAAAGAAATACAAACGGAAAGCAGAAAAACAAACAATGTGAAAAACCATGCTAAAGTATAATAATTACGGGAGCATGTAAAAGTAGCCAAAAAATACCAACAGATTCTATGAAAAAGACCACTACAATTACAACATCATATTACAGTATTAATTTATTTTTGTCAATACATAGTTCTACAGGCTAAGATAAGTGTACTTATACGTTCAGAAATATTACGATAGAAACAAATAGACAAATAATAAAGTAAGTTGAGTTGTTTTATACCTGGTGTTTGAGCGTGACAGCCAATTGATGATTTAGTAAACGTTTCCTATGCAAACGTTCCTGCAATTCCGCAATTCGGCGATCGACCCGCATGCTTTCTTCTTGTCGTTGGTTCAAAGCAGCTCTCTGTGCTGCAACCCGAGTTGCTTGAGCCTCCCGGAGCTTCGTTCGATACTTTAAAGACAAATCACACAAACAAACAAAAATGCACAATCAGTTTTTAAGTTTCACAACACGATTGTTTTTATGCATTGCTACAATCATTTGTAAAAATCAATTATTGCTTCTCCACTTTAAATTCGTGTTTTCACTTGATTACTTCCAAAGGACCCAGTTGTCCTCTTTCTCTTTAACAGATTTAATATGCACTCACACACACAAACACACATGGAGTTTCAAAAACCTTTCGTATTTCATATATTTACTATGCTATTATTTATGCTAAATGTAAGACAAAGACAATCCTCCCTTTTGCCTTTCCTTTCCATCTGACTCCTCATTACTGATTTCTCTCTTCTTCTTCTGCGCTCTCTCTCGCTCTTACTCTCCCGTTTCCCGTAACAATATCATAGCGAAGGAAGATTACATGCTGTTCAACTTTATTTCATTCTCTGTTCTGTTTCATCTCTATAATATGATCTACATCCATCTCTTGTATCTCTCCTTGCCTCTTGTGTATATTATACACACTTTGAACCCTATACATAAACGTTTCAAGTGCATGTTATGATATTAAATATTCATAATATTATTACTTCTTACTCCACATACACCTTTTATATGTTGCATGCATACCTATATCACAAAACTATAAGGGAGACATGAATCGCGCTTGTATATGATATACATATATGCACAACACACACGCACCTTTGTATGTACATTATTTTACATATGCATATACACCTATGCACATAGAGAAATGCTTGAGGATAGTTTACACTTTGGTTTTTTTACCTTCCGTAGCATGCACCTTATAAATGCACAAAGATATATACAACATTGGCGTAACCATAACATGAAAATCAGGGATCCAAACATTGCATAGCACACACAGACTTTGAATGTATACATAAAGGAAGAAGAGTGCCACGACCCCTCAACTTTGAGAGAGAGAAAGAGAGAAAGAATAACATACATAGACTATGTTTGAAGTCAAAAAAATGAGAAATCTTCTACACCATAAGGAGTACATACATATAGAGCCAATGCTTCATAATATAAATAAAAAAAGCTTTGGTGTTGTTAAAGTTTTCAAGTTAAGCTCAAGAAAACACGTTGTATCATTTTTGACTTTGGACGCATTCTATCTCATAGACCCACAGATGAAAAAAAAGAAACAGAGAGAGAGAGAGAGAGAGAGAGAGAGAGAGAGATACCACCAGTCAAAATAAATAATACGAGTATATATGCTGTTCAAAATCTAAAAACGTCATAAACTATTTCACACGTGCTCAGTCATGCAATCATTTGGAACAATATAACTAACGCACTAATTTATTATTTACGGCAAACTTTTTTTTCTATCCCTCTTTTGTTATCTTTGTTTATACATATATATTCCACATAACCTTCAATATTTTCTTTTTGTTTCACTTTACTTTTCATCTACTGTCATTAAGCAGACGAAACAGAAACCAGAACCATATTAACAACATATACATACATACACTGGCAACATATTTAAGTACAACTCACGCAGTTTTTCCATTCCTCTACGCATCTGCATTCAGCATGCACATTGCATTTAAAATAACATGAGTACAATACTTTGTACAATGTACAATGCATATATAATATGTTTTATGGCAAATAGAGTTAACGTACCTCCTACATGTTATAGTTTTTTTAGTGTAATACATTTTCCATTTAAACAGAAGTGTATTTTTGCATTTTTACATCTTCCATTTAATTATACTGCAAAAGATCAGCCGCGAGTACATATTGCATCTTTTGCATGCATGCCTACATGTACTTTGTTCATTGTGCACTGCATAAAGTATACATTATACTACTACAGCGGTCATTATCATTTAAGAAGGTTACTTTACTCGACGGCATATTACATATTCAAAAGGTAAACTACATTATACAACCTTTGCAATTGTATCCCTAATACTATATGGAATTAAAGATGTTGTAAAGATTAACATGCGTCTTGAAAAGTCAGTAGCAGGATAGCAAAGTTATCTATGAAAGAACAAATACATTTTTACCTATATCTGTATGTATATAATCTAAATACTAAATACCTCCATAAAAAGCTACCGAAGTCTTATTAAAACGAAATTGATTTTTGGTTTTTGTGTTCATCAACATCAAGATAATAAAAATGAAGTTTCACCTTATTGCTATAAAAAGCTACCAATAAAACATGTAAAACACAAGTTCTCTGATAGGGTTTAAATCCTCAACGTTTTGTTTAATATACATATCAGTACTTTGTATGCATAAAACGAAAAGCAAAGTTAAGCTTGGGTATGAAATCGCACACTATATTATTAGCATTATTACTATATTTGTTAAGTCTTGAGTTTTGTGTGCTTATTCTGGTGGTCCACTTTGGCACTGAATCATAAACTATCATGTGCATTTGTCTGATTCTGAATCCTCACGCACAGCCCAACGCACTACAGACCTCTTTCTTTCGCTCTCCTGCACTCTATCTCTCTTCTCCCGCTCTCCCCCTTCTCAATCTTGCATTTGGCATCCAAATAAAAACAAACTGTAGAAATCGTACATGAATTATTGCCCATGATAATAAAATAAAAACAAAGGTAAAGAGAAGAAGGAGTACAAGTAGGTAACACTGAGGAGTATGTATGCATGTGGTACGGAGGCCAAAAGGCAGAGCGAATAAAACAAAACGAAAATGAAATATATTGCCAGCATAATATTTATAATAGGTCGAAACTAACTAACTGTTACAAAATTGATACCACGACGAATTTTCAAATCAAGTTTATGTTCAACGGTACATGTGCACAGTGCAAAGTACGCAGTACATTTAAGGTCTGCTATACGAAGCTTTCATAACTGAAAAAGTCCATGCCAATTCGATTAAAAATGAAACCCATTGGCCATTGACATTTGAAAGTTTGTAGAAATAAGTATTTACAAAAAATGAAACAATAAACGGAGTTTCATAAACAGAACAATTGTTGTACTATACTTCATCCCATCTTTATGTACATTGTACACCAACTGGGTAAAAAATCTTACTCGAGTACCCGAAGAAAATGAGTATAGAAACAAGGTCTTTCGAAATTTCGAACATCACTCCCCAAACTTTGCAGTTTATGCGAATCTCGAGCAATATATTATGACAATGGGAATTGGGGATGCTCATATCCAGAGAAATGATAAAGGTGCACACACATACACATATTTAAAGCGACGGTGTTAAGCTCAGCAAAAACCCATGCCGAGCCACAGATCAAAACATCTCTCCAGGAATTATCTGGAAATCCCACATCCACCAACTTGGATGTCAAGACAGAAACTACAATATAATATTCTATCTTCTATCATATTTTGCATGTTGTGCTACTGTGTGAAGTTCACTGCGGGATGCTCAAATTCAATATACATAGTATATAGTACATGGATAGCCAGAGCGCTTTTGGAAAGTTACTATGTAGAATGTAGAAGGTAGAAGGAATTTTTCATCAAATATGGTGCACACTTCTATTTTCTCTCTATCAGTAATGTTTATTTATATACATTAATAATATGAGAGAGCTTTAACATGCAGGCAAACGGACACAATACATACATACACATACATACAGTAAAACAACGTGTTGTGGAAACAGCAGGAGATTACTATTTCCTCTCTATCAACTAGCAAGAGACTTATACATATACATATATTTCTTTTACTTGGCACATTTCTCCTTGTAGATAAATAAATTGAACAAGTGCGAAGAGGTTTCTCATAATGTTGTGTTGGTTGGTGTACAGTGTACAGTGTACAGCAATTTTATTTCGTTCAACTTTTCTCAAGGACCCCTTAGTTATCTTCTTTGGTGTATCCACCGTAAGGGATCTCTCTAGTGAACCACGTGGCACTTTGAAGATTCATAGATAACTACAATATATATGTGGGTAATGTAATGTAATACTGGGATGCTGAACTAGTTGAAAGGATGCGATTTATGAATCCCCTCCCCCGTACATACAATGGAAATGTACATTGTAAGTACATAACATGTTCTCTTTCACTCGCACTAATACATTCACTTATACGTACAAACATAACATATTATACACATTCATACGAATGTATACTTTAGTACCTACAGAAGTAACTGCAATGTGAAAATTTCTCAAACACCGAAGCCAATCAATAACTCAGTCATAAATCATTACACCTTCTTCATTATAAACTACCAGCGGGGATAATAAACTGGAAAACATTCTATTATTCCGCGAAGATAAATTGACCACATTTACACACCAACCGTGCTTACATATATGTATCTAGGTATAATAATCACAAGCACACTATACGCACTCACTCACCGTCAACATTCAACATCCACCTAAAGATATACACATACACACAGGTATAACATCTGTAATATCTTCTTTTAAACGGAATTCAATCTAAAGTATTCATATCTACGATGAAACATCTACATCCTCTGACATGGAACAATTCAATGTCTATATTTTTTACACAAAACTTGGGTAAAATTGGAATGTGTGTGTACATATACAAAAAATGTGTACATGTGTCTGGTGAATGAGACACATGGGCCAAAAATACCAAAACACCACTTTCCATTTTTGGCCAATGTTTTGTGTTCATCCAGTACAAACTATTATGTTGTATGTGTAAGGAGCAATACATATATATAAAATATGTATGTATTACTTATTGAGTAATGGAACTTGTCTAAAGAATAGTTTCTCTTAGTTTTCCATGTGTATTTTGTACTCACATTTTGCTCATCGCCTGCCTCTTCAATAAAACATTCTTAACAATGCAAAGTCAACATACATACATAGAACGACATGCAAGATTAATAAAATGATCCCAATTTCCAATTCCCTGTTCAGCAGTTTAATACTCGCGTATAGAAATGACGAAAAAGGCAGGATGGATTAAATATACGCACATATATATATATATATTTCACTTCCCCCTCTAGAATTTGTGTTCCATCTCATTCCTTCAGGTATCATACGTTTTGAATGGGGGACTTGAGTATTTTTGTACTCGCTCAATTTCCTATTAAAAACTCCGTCTCTGATAATCGTTCCAAACATACCTACGTAGTATATGATTATAAGACGAAGCAAACAGAAACGGGTCACCAACTTTTAAATTAAAATTCACAAAAAGCTTTTTATACAGTAGTACAACATATGTACAAGATAATACAATGCTTTAACTTTGTCAAATAAAATGGCAGATCTTGTATTTTACATGGTATTCAAACGTCTATAGTAAATATGTATGTATGTATGTAGATTGTGGAAACTATGAAATTTTGAGGGAAAAAGACGATTTTAATCATGTTTAAGGCTTTTGGAATAGGAAATAGAAAATACTTATAAATACGGGTGTATAGTGTTTACTTGTATTTGAATTTCGAATGGCATGGACAGATACGGTGCTCGGCATGATTAGTTTCTCCATTAATAGTACCATGTGGAAAATGGAGAGAAAGCAAAGAGAGTAATCTGTGAAATCAGCTTTTCCACATTTCCATTCTTGAAATGAATTCAAGATGAATCGGATGTCAGGAAAAACTGTCAGCTGATTTTGATGGGCCCCGTATCTCACATAAACTGAATTTTATGTAAGATACGTGCATACGTATGTACATGTGGTGTAAGACACAGCAAGATTGCTGAGTGCTCCTGGCAGCAGGTGAAAGGAGAAAGGACTCGAAAGTTTTTCCATTAGTTCATGACAATATAAACAAATGCATAGCTTTGGCTATAGAAATACACATACACAAAAATCAACAACAACAACAACAATGAGCATTGCTTGTCCGTTCTGATGCTCAAAGATTGCAATCATGAGGGAGTAGAGAAAATTTTATAAAAGGAAAAGAATCATAGGAAAAAGAAAAACCCCACAATGTCAAAATTGAATGACGACTGATGTTCCTCGAAATTAAGTTTTGTCGACTCCTAATGAAACTCTATCATTCAAGTCCATTTGCTCGACAAACCTCTAGCAAGAACGGAGACAAACAGATGATAAGGTCTCATTCTAAGAATACAAAACACATTGCTCTTTAATAAATTATGCATGTAAAATTAGAGCTGATGCGGTCCAAGTAGGAAAATGAATAAAACCCAAGATTTTTTAACTAACAAAAATATTTCAGACCGAAGGATGTAATTTTCACGAAGACCAAAAAACTTCAGAGCTCAAAGTCGTTGTTTAATTCTTTAACCCCAGACAAGTGAATATTTATTGTAATATTATACTATAATATATAGGGACGCCAATGTAAACAGCAGTCACTTTTGCTTTTTATTGATTCACCGACTTCATTATTTTCCTTTATTATTCCATAATTTATGTATACACAAAGCGTGACTATGTGATAAGACCGCAAACGAAAAAAGAAAACATTCTTATCACAAAATAAATAAGATTAGTTTTAGGGTATGTGAGAGGCTGAATGAAAATAAACACAAATAAAACGCAGAGGCAAAACAAACAGATGTATATTTATATAAACCTTTCATAAAACTATGTATTTGAATGTGCTTTGATATTAAAATGTGTTTTCATACGTCACACAAGAAAAAAAAAAGAATTAAATTTATGCTGCATTTGTTTTTAACTTGTTAAATAAAAGTGAAATTTCGCAACACATTCTTTGAAGTATTTCAGAATGCTTTTCAGAATGAAATCAAACAACCAGATAGCAGAAAATCCCCCATTTTACAAAACAATTAATTTACATTTGTCGCTACCATAAATAAACAAAGATTAAGAACCATCTTCCTTTAAGCCCTTAAGTCAACAACGATTTTCTAAGAACTCAAATAGATATATTTTTTCAAAGACAAAAGAAGCCTTCAGAGAAATCATGCGGACGTACATTTGTTTACTTCTATGCATGTCATCAGCTCATATCACATACGTAAGTATCAGGACTATCACAACCCTGTTCTGTTACCAACATATCACCTATATTCACCATCAACTGTATGAGACATCAACGTAGTTGATGTAATCACCAGACACCGTTGACAACCTTAAAACCATCAAGATTGTAACGTGCGCTTTCTAGATTCATTTTTGCTGCCCATCACAAAAAATTTCAACTCCCTACAGTCACAAAAAACCGAGCACGCATTCCAGCTATATACAATATCTAGAGAAGAACGCTGTCATTTTCTTTCCTTTCATTTTCCGATTCCCAGGTACGGCACAACCGTAGATGGTAAAGCGTATTGATAAAACGTGGAAAAGCCAGACGAGCTCAGAACTCAGAACAGAAAGAGAGAGAAAGGCGCTCGTGATATTGAATTGAATTTCGTCGATTCACTTTCAACATTTTCCTCAATTTTCCTTCTCTTTTTTGATTCTATATTCCATCTAGGCGTATTTTTTGTATTTGTATTCAATGTGACATGGACAGAAAGCATGCGAAAAAAAGAAGACGTAGTACATAGATACTCACGAATAATGCAATATCTATCCTATATTTGGTATCATATAACATGTAAGAGGCTCCCAAGGAAAAAACCTTCCTCTTATTCAAATAGGATGTGGAGTAGCATAGTCCTCACTCGAATGCTTTACAGTTCGAAAATGCTTCACATGCATGGGTTTTGCTTTATATTCTGATATACAAATAAAACAAAAATGTTCCCGTTTCTTTAAACAATCGCAAGCGGAGATTTTTACCTTAACTCTTCACGCATTTTATATATTTGAATTTCGTTCTTTGTGCATTTAATAAAACTCAGATTTTGGGAGCAAGTAAAAATTTCCACCGTCTTTCATGTATCATTTCAAATGATCTTGTAAAACATTTTCCGTGCTTTTTATTTTTTTAATGCACTTTAATTGGTTAACAATAATTACCTTAACCCTCTAGAATTCTATGGTCAAAGAGTAAAAAACAATGCTGTAGATGGTCTGAGACTCAGAAGTATCGACTAAAACGTTAGTTATTCTCCACGAAAGGTTGATTATATTTTGCAATACACCAAACTTGAAATTATATTCAATAACAACCAAAAAATGGAAAACGGAAGAAAAAAGGAGTTTCAGACTATACTTTCTCTTCCAAATTGTAAGTACGCGTTATTTTGATTGTTTTCTGTGAAATTTCAAACAAGGTTTTGATAAAGATTGAGATTGTATGAGTGTATAGCAAAATACAAAAGTACAAACAAGATATTTCTTGGGAGCACAACAAAAATCTACTAGAATTAAAAATTATGGAAGGAAGGAAAATATTGTAAGCAAAGAGTGTAGAGGACGACCTATTGTAAAAAGTAATCAAAAAATCCATAAAAATACGATACGAATAACAATTGAGAGAGAGCGAGAGTGCACCTTCGAATTCAAATGCTGGAATACAGCTGCAAGTACTTGAATTTCGATGAGGCGGCAGCAGACAAACGGACCACAAAAGGGAGGAAGAATGAAGTAGCAAAAGAAATGGAAATCGAACAAAAACTTTCCTCAGGAATGAAAGACGAAGGTCAAAAGGAGAAACGAAACGAAAGTAAAAATGTTGGAGGAGGAGAAGAATGAAAGGAAGGAGAGGAATAAAGAAACAGGAGAAAAAATAGAAAGTTCCAACTCATGTATACAATATACAAAGAGTCAACAAGACTACACCGCAATAAATAAACCAAAGGGGAAAGGAGGCAGCCCAACCCAAACTGAAACTATGAATGATCAAGTATGAAAAAGAAAACGTGTGTACAGACACTTATATCTCTGAACATACTGTACTACTACTACTACTACTACTACTACTACTATT
>JAQIVE010006077.1:0-11999 GCA_034698285.1 Sminthurinus bimaculatus | reverse complement strand
CCGATCTGCATTTGCGGCAAGATTTCGATTTTACCTGTAAAGGCTTGTCAGGTCTATGTTATATATAGTCTAAGATTGTCATGGTGTCAAAATTTTCCTTTTAGAAACCGTAGTTGCACGTCTGGAGACAGCCTGTCGACTTCTCCATGGTGTTGGTACAAACAGCACACGAATTGCAGAAATATCCTCAGAGATTCAGATTTTATCGGATGACCTTCGACTTGTAGGACCTCATCTGGAAGCAGCCTACCCAGATGTCTTGGATCGAGTTATGAGTTCTATGCGAGACGCCTCTGCTCAACCTCTTTTACCAAAATCCCTTCGACTTGCCATTTTTGAAATCGTTGAATTAAGAGCGGCCAAATGGATGTAATATTTTAACTTGTAAAATAGTAACAAGGCACACTAATAATATAATAAAATAAGAAATACTGATACAAACTAAATGGCTAGTTGACAAAACACATGTATGCATTGTAATAGTATTAATTCATTTTCAGGTTGCCTAGTGACTCGTTACATTATTACCGTCAAAGGTGAGTCATGTGAGGAATTATCTGTAGTCATATTTGTTAAAATGATAAAACGTATTATTATGACACATGTTTATAAAATAAAATAATACATCTACTATACTGTATATATGTAACGATGAAAAATACTAATAATTGATATGCCTAATAATTGGTACTAATAATATTATGATGTTTTGTTGATTTAATGTCAGGCGAATTGTTCATGAAGGAAAGGATGCAAATGGAGAGGACGACGGTGATATAGGTCTTGGTAAAATCAATGCCAGTCCATCTTCAGACTTGAGCCTTTTGGCTGGAGATGCTAAAACGTATCGCGAGGAGATTCTCATTAAAAATTCTGATTCCGGGAAAGGTAATAGTGTGATATTTTTACACCTGTTAAATTCTGTACGTAGTATAGTTACATACCTAACTTTAATCGCCTATTCACGTTCAATACTCAATAGAAGGTTTTTGTTTCATTTCAGAGAAAATGTATTCATGTAGGCTATGAATGCATATAAACTTTATATTAATTATAAACATGTCGTGTGTACTTCCATAGGAGAAAATTGTAGTGCAATCGAAATGAAATACTGATGTCTAGTGTTGTTTGCAAGATAGAATCATGTTTAAAAATGAAAATAATCGTTTTTTTTTCAATGTTACATATCAAACCCTTTTGGGCAAACAGTAATGGGTATAAGAGGTCGAAGAGGTATGTTACTAAATACAAAAGACTACAAGTAAAAAACAAAGCAGGATGTAATTAGAAATACGTGTATTAAACTTTTGTTGTTTTATTTTTTTAAGTACATGTAATAGAGGCAATCAGTGACAGCATAATTTCCTTCGAGAAAGGTTTGAACCTTTTTCATCACCAGAATTAAAAATTAAAGTTAATACAAAACTATTTTTGGAATTTCGAATCTTACACATAGAAATTAAAATTTAACCCTAACAGAAACTACTATTGACAATCTTGTAAATATAATTTGAATGATTTAGACCGAGAATTTTAACAGTTTCAAAGGTTGGAATTTCTGTGATTAACGTCATTGCGTTGTCACATAACAACTCTTTTTGATTTCAGGGAGCTTTGAAATCTGCAATTGGAGTTTATCACAGGAATTTTATCCATTTAAATGGTGATCCAAGTTTTACTTTCTCCATGCTAAAAGATGGAAAAAGTCAAACTTGAGCCATCATTTGAATAAAAACAGAGTACATATTATTATCTAGTATGTTTACCTATGTTTGCAAAAACGAAAAAAAAATATAATAATTTAAAATATACCTGACCCTATTGCGATATGGAAACTATTGCAAATAAAGTAGATAAATTAAAATTTAATCTATTCAAAAAATAACAGTTTAGCATTGTAGCTTTCGTTGAAGGTACTTACTAAAACAAAGCATAAACTATTGAATTATAACAATTTTTGAAGTTTGAAGTTTTTGATACATGCATTGCTTGTCATTTTGTCTAGATGCGTAAAAACGAAACCTTAATTATTTTCATTCTTAGACAGTAACATTTCTGTACACGCCTTGTAAAAATCACTTATGTAGCTAAATACGTATGCATTAACAAATTAACATGACAAGTATTGATATAGGCATTATTTATAGACTCAAATTATATTTTCGACTTGCTTAAAAAATTCCATGCATTAAATGATTTGATAAACTAACTTTCAAAACTCGTTTGGTGAACGGCAATGAAAATAATTTTCATCGTTGTAATTTTAGTTGGTTCATCAGCAAAGGAAAGAGTTCTTTCAATTAATGGTTACTCTCAACAATCAATCAAGTAAGTTCTTGAATAACCTTCCTTATTTATTCTTATGTACACGATTCAACAATTTAGTGGGTAATGTACTAAAACAAATTAAATATATTATGAGGTAGAGAAGTTACTATAGGTTTTTAGGAGTTAGAGTTCGTTTTCTTTTTCATTATAACGCAATTTAAATTCATCGAATGATATCAAATCGCCTGTTGAATTTAACCTTAAGCCTCCCAATTTAAAATTTGAGAATTAGTTGATTTAATTCTGGGAAGCACCTTGTTCTAAGAGATAAACTGATAGAACTTATTGCCAGTTTCATCGTTTCACGAAAAACAATCGACTCATATAACCCATTAAAGGGCTTGTTAGACTTCATCTTCGTGAAACTTGGAATGGGTTTATAACATTAGCGTTATCTTCACGTAGTGTAATTTCCATGGCTCCTCAATGAAAAAAGTTTGCATGAAAATGAACTCTAACGAGCCCTTAAGGGTTTACCCTCATCGTCGTGACAACACTTTACGACATTACAACCTGTCGCATCTTGTAACTTTGATAGTCTAAGGCGAACAAAAATATTTTGAAAAAAGTTTCATGCGTAAAAAGTTTTACATTTTTGCTGTTTTTTCGACCAAAAGAGTTTGTTTTTATTGCTTTAAGACGTTTCCTGTGCGAAAACTATGGAAATTTTTACCCATACGTAAACGTTTTTACGTATTTAACTTTTTGCAAAATATTTTTGTTCGCCATATTTATCAAAGTTACAAGATACGGCAGATCGTAATGTCGTAAAGCGTTGTCACGACGATGAGGGTAAACCCTTATTATAATATGTGTTGCAGGAGACGATATACCGTGTATTAAGCGTGTAGTGTACAATTTCTTTACTTTTCAATTTAAAACCTGATTCATTTCGCGAGAAATACATGTGAAGGGATTACAATCGTTAATCGGAGTTAATTGATAATATTATGGTGTTCTTATTATTTATTCCTCTAGTATGGCCAAGCAATTGATACAGGTATATTTTTACTCTCCTTCATGAACTGAATGGTTAGCATTTATTGAGATCGGTTAAACCCAAAATCTGTGAATGCCGAAAACTTGACGATCTGTCCCCTCCATTAGTTAGTGGCTTGAAAAATCCAAAAAATCGGCTTTTTGCAAATAATATTTTAGGCAGAGGTCAGATCGCCATGATTCCAAAAGGACAGTTGTCCGGCTAACCAAGAAACATCAATTAGTATATCCGTTATGATATACATAATATGTTGGTTGAAAATAGCGCAATTTTCAAAATGTCCGAACCGTTATTTAGTGATTTTCAGTTCTCACTAGTGGGAATATTTTTAACAGTAGGAGGTTGAATCCAAAAAGCCTAATTTTTATGCTGGCTGTGAGTGTACATATATACTTGCCAAAGAGAATTGAATTTGGTCATCAGGGAGCGCTAGTGTTTTCAAATCGACCTTCCAGCCAAAATTTCAAATGCCCGTCAAAGTGACTTTTCTCAGTTCTCAGCAAATTAGAGTTAGACGACCTACTTAAGCCATGTTTGGCATGGTTCATTGTTTTCAGCTAGTTTCTCTCAGTAAACCTCTGGGGAAGCCAATTATCTCATTTCTACTCCTCT
This sequence comes from Sminthurinus bimaculatus, assembly GCA_034698285.1. Lineage (NCBI taxonomy): Eukaryota > Metazoa > Arthropoda > Collembola > Symphypleona > Katiannidae > Sminthurinus > Sminthurinus bimaculatus. The sequence continues at coordinate 8,059 of JAQIVE010006077.1, read as the reverse complement.
TGGACAGCGTCGTATCCACATTTTTCTACTCGTTTGAAATCTGTTGACGGTCTGGAAGGGGTAAAAAGCTGTAAATTTTTTTTCGTTTTTGCATTATCTATTGTTTTTTATATTCATTTATCTATTATTCACTTTATATATTTTTTGTCCGTTAAAAAAAGGATTCAATTTAAAAATATGTACGCACAAAATCTTGAATATGGTCTGGACACTGTATTTTTTGCAGATGCGCCAACTGAAAAATGTATAAAATTTTACATCTTTTATTGCCACTTTGAGACAAAAAAAAAGAATTTAATCGAGTTGAAAACTGTAGATATGACGCTGACTTATTAAAAAACCAAGCTATATTGTACAAATTTTCGTTATTTACAGGTTTTGGGTTTAACTTGTAATGTATAATTTAGATCTTGTAACAAAGTGTCTAATGATAGATAAATTAGAAGTATTATACAAACATTTTTATATGCATAATTATAATTTAGCGTTTGAATTATACAGGAAGGGAATATTAGGATATTAGGATAAAATAATAATATAAACTGTTATAATTTTATTGTTTATGATAGGAAACAATTAACAGAAATGCCTCACCAGTCTTCGATTCTAGTCCCAACTCAATGGTTGCCAATAGTAATGCCAACTCTCAGGTCATCTCCAGTCCAAACAGCCCAGTTATTGACCTAGTTGACATGCATTCAAGTTACGACGCTATCGGTCAATCTTACACTTACACCGTTACCGTCAATCAAGATGAAACGATACGACTCTCTGGTGGCAATTTTCATCTTGTTCAGGAAGCAAAACTCGTAAGTTAACAAAATTTTAATCTCTATATATAGGTACGTATTAGCAAACCTATAATATTTACGTGATACTCTCTGACACGTTATTAGATTTACTGATCTAACTTAAAATTTCGCCTTATTTTGAAGGCCCTAGAAGACTACTTTTCATCCAAATACGCGTTACCAAGTTACACAAGGGACGAACTCCTTGACCTTAGAAGGTATTATTTTTGCATAAAAAGCAAGAGCAATATTATTATCATAGGTATATAATCAAAAGAAAAGACCTTCAAATGTCATCGTTTGAATGCTGTAGATTCTAAGGGCGAATTATACGTGTGTAACTATGTATGTCTCCATGGGTTTGCGTAAGTTGCCTCCAATCAAGCTTTGATAAGCACTTACGAAAACCCATGGAAATGTGCATAGTTACACACGTATACCGGGTGACCTGTATAGAACTGACGTTTTTGCATGTAAAAAACATTGCAAAGCGTCAGTTCTATACAGGTCACCCGGTATTATAACTTTCTCAGCCACGAGGCTTGCTGCCATTTCATTTCGCATACTCGGACATAAACGTATTGTACCAAATTTTTATGTTACTTGTTTGTATTTTTACTTTTTACGTTTTTTCACTGCATTTATTACGTTATTATGATCCAACTTTAGTCCTATATAGGTGTAATTAATGTGTAGTGTGTTTGTTTGTATATGTATAGTTCGTTTTTACACATGATCATCAAATAATAGTACATCATAATACATGCATGCATAATAGTTGCGTATTTCTTAAAGGACAATAATGCTTCGACAGCAACAGTCTGAACGATCTGGATTTTTATCAATTCTCTTCGCCCAAGGAGAAGAGCCTTTAGTTTACTGGGATAAACAGGTTTGCTCTCTCATACGCATTTACTTACCTACTTATTGCAACAATTATACCTACTTGATTGATCTCATCTTTAAAATCAAAAGGCAAGAAAATGTAGTGATAAAATATTTACTATGTATTTTGCAATGCAGGTAAGAAGTGGCCGGATCAAGCGAGTCGTTGACGAGAACGAAAAGTCAAAGCTGCAGGCCATTGAAATTCTAGGATCGAACGTTCTCTCCACATTTATTTCCACTCCGACCTCAGACCACACTAACTTGGGTATCACACTCCCTGTTTTAGTTCTCATCGTCAAGAATTTGAAGCGCTACTTTTTCTACCAGGTCCAAATTAGAGATGACAAGAACTTTCGACGGAGATTCAGAATGACAAACATTCCTGGGTAAGTTTAATGTTTAATATGTATTTAGAAAGTTTTCTGTTTTCTAGAAGTAAAATTTCAATGTAAAATATTATGTAGATTCCTTAATAATTATTATCATTTTTATTTTATTTTCAAGGTTCAATCGAAGACAGCCAACAGTTTGCACTTTCCCCATTACAATGGAAGACGGATGGAACGAATTGGCTGCAAACCTAGCCGAGTTGACACAACGAGTTTACGGTACTCAATATGTGGAAACGATTCGGCTGGAAATTCATCCGAATTGTCGTCTCCGCGAGGTAATTTTGCTAAAAAAGTTGATCTTAAAAAAAATAAAAATACTAACAAAGTAAAAGTCAAATTGAAATTCTTTTGGAATATATTCAGGTATTTTTCTGTGAAAAAATGGATGCCATGAAAGTCCGGATATCACGGCCAAACGAGTCAACAAACCAACTGAATATTCCCCCTAGCAGTCCGACGCACAACTATGGTCCCGCAAATTTTCCAGACTCTTTGTCCCCTAACCAAAACTCCAACTCACCAGGCATTGAAGATGAAAATAAAACGAGTAATATCATGGAAGCCGTTCAAAAAATCACAGAGTATGATGAGCTGGCCAAGCAAGTCAAGAGTTGTACCAACTCCAACACCGGAAGTCCTATAGCAAGATCTAGCAACAATAATAATAATGCCAACAATACCAATAGTAATAGTGATGACACCAATAGTAGTAGTATAAGCATAACTGCCAGCAGCACCAGTAGGAGTAGAACGGCCCAGCAAGGGATGAAGGAAAAGAATAGCACCAAGGATAAAACTAATAGGGACAGCATAAGAACTAGAGATAAAAGTAAAGAAGGCCAAAGGAAAAGCTCCGAGTCATCCAGCCTCAGCTTGGGGGAGAGGCTGAAACGGGACATGTATTTTGAAAAACCCAAAACTACGGACAAGAACCAAGATAAGCATCGGAAGAGCTCCAAATGACATCACCGGATTTTAGTTGTTTTAAGTGTTTAGTGCTAGTGTATTAGATCAGTGTCAAGTTATTTTAATAATATCATTCACAGAAAACTACCAAGTATTTAGTTTAGGTCAAAATCCTATTGATATTTTGAACGTCGGGCTAGATCAAAGATAAGCATCACTCTGCCACTCTATCATGATATCTTCTGCATACGTAATTAAGTGCTTCAAAAAATTCCCGTTGAAATAAACTGCAATAATATGATGCACAAGCCGCAGTCAAGCTCAAGGGGGAAACCTACATTTCCATATTTTGTTACTTTTTTCGGTTTTTAATGGACGCCTTTCGAGTGATATTTTTCTACAAAATGATAACTTTTCGTTACCAAGAAACGCCGTACAGTCGAACTAAAACGTATAGAAGTCACCATGCCGCATCAAAAAGTTGCAGCCGGCGTCAAAGTCTTACAATGGGCATATTTCAATTAGACAATTTCAAAACTCTCCTGCATCCTACCCGATGTAATTTTTTGCGCTGACTCTCGCGATCTGGGCCAATTTCCTGAATGACCATTTGTCAAGGGCTCAGGGGCATTCCATTTGTATAATCGTATTTTTGAATGTAAACTTCAAGGTAAATTAAATACTCTTGAAACCAAGGTGAAAATCCTTTGCAGCCCGATCCAACATCAAACCGGCGGCGCCGTCATGAAAACCCATAATACATAATGCTGTATGTATTATATACAAAAGATAAAGATAATGCAGAGCTAGTGATAAAGGTTGAACGACGTTGTGTATAATTAAGTTGTTTTTGGCCCCAGTTAGCTTCCCTACAATCAACGGATCGGGTCGAACAAATATCAAGCTTACAAGGAAAGGGTTGACACTGAAATATTGTTTTTGTTTTGTTATTGACACTCGAGACTCGAGCGATGCCGATGGCGATACCGAATATGTGCCGATCGATTTATCCCTCAATTGTAAAATACATATTGGTACAAAATGTGTATAATATGGTCAAAGCCACAATTTTGTTCCAACTTCCCCGTTGGACCGGTCCAAGAAATTATACTCAAGTAGGAACATTATTGATATTAGCGTACTTTGAACTAAATTGCCATAATACTGTTGCAATATCTGAAAAGTTCATAGTTCATAGTACCCGTAAATAGTAATTCAATTCAATTTTTACATGATTAGTGCACTTGACAAAATTCCGAAAATAGAGTCACTAAAAAAAGACCGAAGGTTAGTCGAAGGACTGGCGCAACAAAAATTCGTTCTAGCTGATTAATCAACCAGTGTCAATCATTTTAAAACTCTACACAGATACATCATGCTGACCAAGGAAGAATTCAGAATACAGTTTGCCTTCTTTTCCTTCTTCGCCAATAAGCTTAATATCATTCCCCTAAAACTGATGATGAATCGGGAGTCGGCCAAAATTTCCTGTAAAATATCGACCTGGCGAAAGCGAATGTCAATCTTCATCTTTTTATTTTCAACCCTCCATTTTTTCTACCTATCAATTCGGCTCATTCAAACCGTGATGACCTTCCAGATCCTCCACGACTATTCTCCCATCGAAAACTTGGTGATTCATTTTGGAACTCTGTCCCAGCTTTTCTTTGGCATCTTTCTCTATTACACAATGTTCATTAGAAATCCACAAGTCACGGTGACCATCTTCAACGAATTCTTTCCGGAAGATGGAAAAGTCAACAATGTATCCGCAGGTCATCAAGAAATCCATCGAAAATGGTGGAAGTTGCTGGACTTTTCCCTTCAAGAGCTGCTGATCCAGTCCTTGCCCGGATTTATGAACTTGGGAATGACGATCATCCCGACGTTCCTCTTCATTTATGACCCAAATCGGAGTCAGCTTTGGTTTTCCTTGATCAGCCCAGAGTTTCAGAATTGGCTCACATTTTTACTGACCTTGATGATGAACATTTTGCCCCTGGTTTTTTCAACGGCCGTTGTCTCATTTTGGGCCGCAAATCAACTCTTGTTCTTTAACAAGGTCGACGCCTTTGTCCAGGTCATTAAAAAGGACTTGAGGTAAAATTTAAGCCAAATTTTATTTTACATAATCATCCTAAAAATCATTGATGAAAATCAGCTTTAAAAATGTCAAAAATCTTTTGTGCAGAATTTTTCGAAAATCCAGAAATATTGATGACAACAGTCTTCTGGACTACAACGTGATTGATAAAAGCTGCGATGAGTTGCGACGGCTTCAACTTCGAATTCAGCTGAACAATGAGGCCAACTTGTATGCAGCTTTGTTTACGAAAGGCGGAGCAATTTACCTGTCGATTCTGGCGGGATTTTGTGCGGTTCGCTTTCACTCCCAGTTTCCGCCCTTGTTGACCTTCCTTTGTGGACACACATTTTTTCTGTGCAGCTTCGGCTTCATCATCATCTTTGACAAGGCCTTCACCATCCCACTGACCTTTGACAGTTTAAAGAAGGAGATGACCACCATGTGTGAAAAACGGAGGTTATTATCATCGTCATCATCATCACTGTCCAGAGAAGACCTCAAGAGGAGGTTGCGTTCCATCCCAAACGTGGGGATTCAACAGGGCCATTTTAGAAAATTTGAACGAACCTCCACGCCTACTTTCATTGGTTTTGTCTGCTTCAATGTTATTAGGATGCTCATGTTTTCCCGGCAGATTCATTTTGGTTCGCTGTAGATGTCGCAATGTGTCAACTTTTTAGACAAAGGCATACTATTGTTTTGAGAAAATTTTTGGACTTTGTGAAAAATAAAATATTATTTTATTATTATTCTGGCTAAGGTCAAGATGAACACATTATTTCTCTGAATTTTATTAAAATTTTGGCAAAGGAAGGAATCTACAGAATTTTTTAGCCTTTTTTTTTGTTTTTAGTCCAGAGTCACGGATTGAACTTGGACGTTGTACAAAAGATATTCCAGAATGTACATGTCCTCGGGCGATATTTTGTGAAAGGAAATTGGGTCCTTTGCCAGAAATTCGATTCCCTGGACAAAAAATGAGCATCATACATCATACAGCACATTTTCAATAAAATAAAATAAAGCAGAAAGTGAACTGCCTTTGACAAATATCCGTAATTTCAATGCAAAAAAATTCCTACCGGATGTGTGTTTTTAGCGCGCCAGGCATATCTAGGATTCCTGAGATTGGCATCTTTTTCGGGCAAAACATGAAGCCGTAGGTCAGGAATAAATCGGAGCCTACCCAGTTCATCTTTCGTTTCCCCAGCAAAAATTCCAAGTTCTCCCAAGCAGATTCCTACAAGTGAATCCTCTCCACCCTCGTCACCTAAGATGCAGTTGGCCCTGTCTGAGAATCCTACTTCAACAAGGTGCCGAAGTGTCGGTAGGCTCATAACATAACCTTAAAGTAAAGGTGCAAATACATAATATGTAGTAAAATGACCCAGTTTTCAAAAAAAAAGCTTGACCTTTGACCCGTCTAGACTAGGAAAATGGAAAAGAATATGTACGGTACCTGGGCCACCTCCGTTGTAGTTCCATGTATGGACAATGTGGATTCCAAAGTAATGAAATTGCTTTGGATCCTTATCACGAAGGAAATGTCGAAGGTTCTCAAGAACAACGTAAGTGTCGTCGTCCGCTTTCATGACCCAGTCGAAGCCGTCGGAAAGATGGTGCTTGTAAATGTACTTGAGGGCTTCTCGTGTCTTAGGCCACAAGTATTTATAACCTTCCACGACGGGGAGGGCAATCGTGCCCAGCTTTTCGTCTACGTACAGTCGGCAAACGAGACAATTCGATTGTTACGTACCTTTTATTGTTCATTTTTAGGTTATAGAATTCGTATTATCAAAGATTGTATTTTTTGTATGTACCTGCTTGGCTTGACATAAGCAGCAGTTTGTCACATCTTCGGCCCCAGGTTCGAACCACGTGCTGGGCCCTGGTATAGTGATTCTTAGGACCTGTCAGGATCCAGCAAAGGATTTTTGGACTATTCGAATCAGACTCTTTTCCAAGCCCAACATTTTCCCGCTCGTTTTCTAGACCGCCGGCTGAACTTTACTTCATTTTTAGCACACATCAACAAAATTTTACTGATAATAGCCTGTGTAGTGTATGGTAAATTCATAATTAAATGCAATAATACACATAACACATTGATTTACCGGCTTAGCTCAAATCGACCATGGTAGAAGAAATTGGCAAAAATCACACCTAAAGCGAAGCCAATAGCCAAGGAGGAAACGGCCGCTTTCATCCTTTGTTTTGCTAACCCGGCGTGTTGACACATGGCAAAACGTGCTGAACAAATGAAGTATTGTTGATTCATTGTGATTTTAACCTTTCAATTGCAATGAGGAAACAATCGCACATTTGCGCAGGTTGTTTTGTATTTTGTAGTAAAATCAAATATCAAAGTAGACATGGCTAGTATTTACGCATGTAAAATGTAAAACGTTATTTTCAAAAATGCTTTCTTGAGGAATTACACAGAGCTACAATAAAAAAAACCTTACCATAAGTATGATATTATGACACATGACACATTTAAAATTTCTATGATTGAAATGAGCATGAAATTTCCCCCGACTCCACAATGAACACTCATGAAGAATACATCTCAAATTTGCATGAAAAAAAAACCTGATCAGACTTCACAGTGCCGTAATTCAAAGGCTGAAAAGTCATGCATAGTGAAAGGCGATTAAAACATTGCTGAGCGGCGTCCAAATTTTACAAACTCTGAATAAACAAAACGTAGCTTTTTTATATTTTTCATTTTTACAACTAAGTTTGAACAGTTGAGAAAATGACCTACAAATGACCTAAAGGAGGTCAAAATGTACGAAATCAGAAAAAATTGCCCATCGCTTAAAATCTTTCCTCCCCACATAAGTAATCCATCTCACTCTCACTCTTTACTCCTTGTAATATGTTACAAAATGTTTGACTCATACCCTTTGAGGTATGTCTAAGTTCGGAGATATTTATCATTGAAGTTTCACTCGATGCTGCTCAGTGTTGTAAAAGTCTCACAGTGCGCGCCG
>JAQIVE010006076.1:0-11999 GCA_034698285.1 Sminthurinus bimaculatus | reverse complement strand
TTTTGACACGAGTTTGGTCAAAAACTCAAGTTTGTTATCAAATTGTTGTAAAAATTACACCAATTATAATGGAAAAATGCGATTGTAAATTAGTATTTACTACAAAAAGAAGTTTCAAATGTTGTTTATTTACGTACCAGTGAATTGGACAAAGCACTTTGCTGAGCTGAAGACTGAATCGGATTTGTAACTGGAGCCAAATTTTCTGACTCTTGAGTGTTGGAAGTTTCGTCCACACACTTTAACACTTCAGTCAAAATTTTCTTTTTTGGTGACATTACGTCATGCATATTAGAATATTAAGAAAAAAATTAGGGCGCAAAGACTTGTAAAATTGAAAAGAAATTATTTTAAATAATAGAAATTATCGTAAAACGGGGCGCTTATGATAACTATAATGTACTATATGTACACAGTTAAGATTTGTCGTGAAATGTAGTAAAATGAGAGTTGAAGTGACGAATGTTGTTATTTTAAAAAAGGATACTTGACAATCTGAGTTTAGAACTATTTTTCGTAAGAATAAAGTTGAAGGACAAGTTAATGTTTAAAAAACAATATGGGACGGCACAGCACTGCACGGTGTGATATTTGATATGTTGGAGTTAAGAATGCAGAACTTTTTAAGGGTCGTGAATGACGGATCGGTTGATTATGAATAAGCAGAAACAATTGTCACGAACTTTTAGGAGTATTAAAAGCTGAAGAGAAAGGGCGAAAAAACGTTGACCCTCGATCTATTTTAGGGAAAGTTTGACCTATAGGCCCAACAAAGATTGGCCCTTTTTTAAGTTTTGAAGGGTTAGGTCAGCCCGTAAATCCAAAGTGAGAGGGAAGAATTTTTTAAAGCAGATTTTGTTTTAAATCTCATTCTCAGTAATGGATTTGTGTTTATTTACAATTTTACCTGTGTACGTCTTTTGTCCTAATCTCGCTGAAACAATAGCTTAAAATTAAAGTTTGACCCTCAAAATATAAACAGATTCTTTTGATGATTCTACATAAAAATTTTTTGAAACTTGATGACAATATTCAAGACCTTTGGGAATGAAAATAAATTCAGCGTGTACTTAAATACGGCAGGTTTAGTAAATATTCTGCTTCCCTTGATTTGGCAATGCAATGAATATTTAGTTCTGCTTGTGATTTAGTAAAATATTTATAGTTTAGAGAAACGTTCATCAGGAAAAAATTGCCATTGTTTACTGATTACCCGTATTGAAGAAATCCTTCCATAATTTTGAATGCTTTGACGCCGCTTGTACTGAACAAAGACTGTAACGTCCGCTACTTCCTTGAAGAAATGTCGTCACTACTTGGTTATACGTAAATAGCGCATTAAAATTATGGGATATAAGATAATGTAACATAGATCTATAAAACCTAAGTATGTAACTAACTACAATCAGTATGTATATAGACACTTGAAAAAAAATTACTGAAAGATAACTAGCCATAGTCTGATATGAAATACATATACCGTTACATAAATTACTGTATTTATATACATTATACACATATTATAAGCACATACAAAAATACATGTATAAGTAGACACACAAATCTCAAAACGTGACAAATATTAGATAAAATGAGCGCCCAATAATCATCATACATATCTAAACATAAATACTTTGTTCAATACATGAAACTAAATGCTAAGGCTTCATTTAACAATTTAATATTTATATATATTATATTATATTAAACTTATACATAAGCTATATTACAATTAACTTACAGTTATAGATGGATGTGCCTTTTTTCTTATCAGCACTTATATCTTATGTCTATGTAATTCTCACTTAAGCACACTGCAATTCTATAAGCCTCAACGTCTACATCGTCATTTCATAAGTATGGATAATGGAAGTTTATGTATATAGATATGTAGGGTTTAATTTAATTGGGATCACAGGATGCTTCACTAAAGAGAATAGAGATAGTTACTTTGTTGGCATCATCCATGTTCTATGTACAATATGTACATATGTATGTCGTCGTACGCTTAACAAATTCAAAATTGAGAGAAGGGGAGAAAAGAGGGATAGAAATAGAAAGCGAGATAACTATATTTCTCTAATTAGTTATCTCTTGGTTCCTCCTATCTTCTCCATGTATCCATGTGCAAGTACCGACAAAATGACAGTGTTCCATAATTCTTCGTAAATCTACCTAAGCCCGGAACGAAGATACCTCCAATTGACATGCTTCCAGGATTTAATTAATTAATCTACGGTAGCTTCAATAATGACAGAGACAGATCACAAACGCAGAGAATCTTGCAACATGAAATCACATCAAATTTGACGACTGCTGTACGCAGCACACGCAGCATCTATAATCTATATTATACAATATACATTAAGTGTACGATACATATGTGAATTATACATAGTTATAGAGCATGACTCTGTAAATATAATCGTGTTCTATACGAGAGCACGCGACAGCAGATAAAACAGTAATATTACATATTACCTGCAGACATGTATTACATACATACATAATGTATGTATTGACTAAGGTGTATAGAGCTTTACAATTAAACACTAATACCTATGTACTAAGTACATAATATGTATGCATGTAATGTAGTAGATCGTTCGAATGAAATTAATTTTCGAGGATATAAAATGGCTTCATAGTGACACAATTGCAGTCCAAAAACTTTTTTTCATAGTTGAGGGATTGAACTTTAATGAGCTCCTTTTGTTAACTGTATCTTACATGCGTATTAGCTTCTCTTCCAACAATTTTAACAAACAATGTATAGATTTCGACGTATCCAACTTTGTTATCGAAATGGTTGAAAAATGCTAGGCTGATTTGACGTTTCTGTGGTTACACGTATTCTAGCTACCGGTACTTTGTGTTCTCTCGCACATTTCACTGATTCTCCGTTTGTATTCCAGAGTTACAAGAATTTTTGGAATCTACCTTGTAAAAACGGTTATGGCAGAAACCAGGAAAACGAAAGATTTCAATAAAGGCATGTGCCGGCACCGTACGTTGAAATACATACATACAGTGCACTAGATGTATCCAAGTATGGATGTGGATATATGTAATATGTATGTGTATATATCTTCTGCGCCATGCGTTGTTGGTGTTGGCAAAGGAAATTATTGTCCCAACTTGTTTTTCTGTTCTGCCGTCCTCCAGTTTTTGATCGATATCTTGAATGTCATATGGATAGAAAGAATAAAATATGAAATTGATGCCATATCCATATAGACAGATCTTCAAGCGTGAGTATAGAGAAGCAAACTCACGGTGGCAAAATTGCAGATAGAAATATGTATAAGCATGTAATAAAGTCTTATGCCCATTACACGACGCATCGCATACAGCAAGCCAAAAAGTGGAACGTCTCAGCATGTCTTTATCTACCATTGATGGTATAGTAGCAGCATACAATGAAGCTACTCAGAACCGAAGGAAAGAGAAAGAAAAAAGACATTCCTGTCATTTTTATTGCGATAAAAGACAGCACAAACACAACACGTTTGAATTCTTTCTCTCACAATTTCCAGATTTGTCAAAAATCTCAAACAAGCCGAAAGAATGGGAAGGGGAAAAGAGAAGCACCGCTTTCATATATTATGTACATGTACACACATTTTTTATAAAAAAAGTCCATTCATGTGGGAACATATGCTAGAGAGATACCTAGATAAAAAGAGATGAAAGACCTGTCGAGTTTGTGCTCCCAAAACATTGTGAATGGCTCCGCACAGTGATAAAGTGGAATGTTTGTACATATACATAAAGGGAGAACAAGGTGGAAAATCTATCTCGGAGCAATAAGGATTGCATTAAGGACCAAGCATTTTCTATTTTATAGCCATTGAAAACGATGATCGGACGAATGGATATGAGAGATCGAATAGATGGACGGACGAATGGTTGGGCCGTGAAGAAAGGCTGCAGTGTGTAATACAAGGAATTGAATTTTTTTTTTTTTCGAATCTACAGAAATGTCCTCATACTCCAACCTCAACTGACAGCGGCAGCAAACATCTAAAAAGAAGGAACATCACCCATTCAGCTCCATACACAGTTATTCAACACTATCCTTACGCAGAGATGCACCCAGTGACAACTGGGAACACTGGACATTGACATTTGAGGAGCATAAAGCATAAGGAGCGAATGGAATCGGAATTGAAATATGGGCATCGGGCATAGACATGGACATGGACATGAACATGACAAAACATGGAGATATGGTAGAATACATAATACATTTCTGGTTCACATCATAAGGCGCGTTAGGTCTTAAAAACTGGAGAAGCTAGGAAATTTTTCCAATGTGTATAGTGAAAAGCGGACTGACTTTCTCCTACTCATTTTCCTTTGACTCTTTGAGAATGCGCTCAACTTTTTCAACGTTAACAGGGCGATTCAACAGCCTTTTTGAATCTACTTGCTCTCTCTTTATGTGTATGAACAATGCATAATGTAGGCACATGTTACACGCACACGCAAAATAACATCTAGCTCGACATCTTTAACCTGCGGCCGGCACAGAAAATACGTACATTGTACAATTATAAGACTACCATAAAAATGGAAGAGAACTAAAAGAAAAATTGTTCACTACGAGATTCCAACGAGAGAGAAATCTCATTCTTTTCTCTGGAGAAGCAGCACAACTCTAGCCTTAGTTGCCTTAGCATACTTACAGCATTTATTGTACTATAATAAATGCATAGAGTTAGATCGAGTTTTGAAAATGTATTGTACCAGTTTTTTACCAATAGGGACAACTTGAACCAACCAACGGACCAACAACAATGCCACAACCGCAACACATTTCTCTTTCTCTGTACATACTGCATATAAATTGTACATCTTCCATCCATAATATAACTGTATTTCTTTTGTGCTCACTATTTGTAAATTGAACACACTGCTTTTACTTTTGGCATTGCCGTGTGTACTTAATTTTCTTACTGTGTGTGCTGTGTTTTTTTTTGTGTCTTGCTGGTAATATAATGTAAAATGGAAATAAAATGCAATGTAAAAAGTAGTCCAATCTAATGTGATGTGTATGTATGTATGCTGCGTTAGTAAGTGCATGCAAAGAATTATATGAAGCTCCTTTGAATTTGAATGTTGGAGTAGGGGTATGGAGGAGAACTAAGAGCGAGGAGCGAGAAGGCGAGAGGAATGCAAAAAGTAAAAGTATGAACGTAGATACATACTTATACAAAGATTGCGTTTATGTACATGCATGCATACCTACTTATATACGCGAAGGAAAGGATTTGCCCACAAAAAGCTGGAACCATTGGTAAAACTCCGGACATCCTCCTTTACAATTCCCATTCCATGCTGCTGGCTGGCTGGTCGATAGTCAGCTACCGTGACTCTCTCTCCCTCTCTATTTCTATTTTCTCTATTTCCCAACTCTATAACACGTCTCTCTCTCCCTCTCCTGCTTTCTCCTGCACGTTCGCTCGCTGACTGAGGAAAACATCTGTACCACCGACGAATATTGCTATTGCTATGTATTGCTCGTCAGAGACTTTTACTAGATTTTCTCGTCTCTCTCCAGGCTTCAAACTCTCTCCTCCCAGTAGTTCAGCATTCAGCATTCTATGTAGCTGTATGTATGTGTAGTTCTGCGACATGCATTTCTATGTACATGAAAAACCTCTGCTTTGTGTGTATTGTACATCTATTGTTGACATCCTTCTATGTATACGATGTATGTGTGTTTCGTTTTACAAGTTTTACTATATAGATGTGGATGTAAAATGTATCCAACCAAAGATGTACACATATGCGTATCTGTGCAAACATATCTTGGGGACAAAGACAAACTACCAACATGATGATGATTATCATCATCATCGTCAACAGCACAGTGCAGAATGTACGTTATACATTATGCACATTATATGAATGATATCAAACATGTACGATGTACGTATTATGTATGTATGTATGTACAAAGTACATTGGTCCTTTTTTCCGAGTTGAATAACGTACTTGAGAACTCAAAGGCGGCCCCAATCCTCTTATACTTATCGCCCCTTTGCTTTCTTCCCTATCTTTCTAGTCTACTTAGCCAGCAAGTGCACATCACATCACATTTCCTCTTTCTCCCGTTTCCTTGTGATTTCCCCTTTGCCTTGTTTGTCAGTTTACAGTGCATTTCAGCAAAAGTATGTATATACATAGTTGTGCAATATATAAAGAAAGTATACAGTATATTGTGGGTTGTGGGTACTACACTGGGCTGTAAAGTTTATTATAAAGTGTGTATAAAATTGAACTAGGGAGCAAGTAACTAATATACAGATAGTATTGAAGCAGAGCTTATCTTATGTATACTCATCTCTCTAAATTCAGTAGTCGTGTATTTGCGGATTTACTGCGGTTCTGGTTCAAGTTTTGGTCCTTGTTCTGGGTTCTGAGCATGTGATGTGAATTTTGCGTTGGTTTTGGTTCCGGGCTTCTGGTGACCAAGCTTGGAGCAAAAATCATCCCGCCAACTGTTGTAGCCTCAGTCCGCAACAGTTTCCTTCCATTTATTTTCCTGTTCATCCTATTTCTCCTTCTGTGCGAAACCGAGAGAAAGAAAGAGAGTGGGATACAGAGTGAGAGAGAAAACGAGGCAGGCAGAGAAATCGAGGATTGAGTTGTGAGCACTCGCCAAAGTTGAGATATCAACTCTAGGAGACCAAAGTTTAACCCTAGTTTCCTTTCACTCTCACGATAGTTCACTCCTCCTCACACCCTCGTCTAGATCTCGGTCACGACCGAGCAAAACATAACCGTAGCGTATACATAGTATAGTTTAACACAGCACTAGGGCAATCCGGGATAAATTCATTGCAGAGGGAATTCAACAAAATTAACTTGCCGCAGAAGCTTTCATTATCGGTAACAAGTTTTTGTGCGGCTTTTTCCTTCCAGTTTCTAGCTTTCCCTCTTTTGTTTTTTTTGTGTTCTGTGTCGTTTTTTTCTTTTTCTCCTTTTTGGAGTGATTGACTTTTGCATCCATCGGCTACATTTGTCAGTGGTGTAGTGAAGCAATTATTTTGATCGTTTCTATAATATAGAGATAGTTGCGGTATTTCTACTTTTTCCTTTAGTTATTTCTTTTTTGCTTCCATATGTATTTCTGCTTTTAATTTATCGTTTATACAGATCCAATATTTAGAGGGAAATATTTTTGTGAATTTTTTATACTACATCATATTTCAGCACCGTTGTATCTGTCAATATACATATCACGTATTATTACAAACAAATTAGCTTTATAAACTAATGTTTCTGCTCTGCAGCCTAGAAAATTATCTCCAAAGTTCCAGTTATCTTTGAGCGACGAGAGGGAACATCACCCACGTTTAATCATCACTCGTCAGTGACGATACCGTAAACCATAATTGACCTTGTGTGCCAAGGGGAAAGCCGCTTTCCTGTTTGAAGTTTGAAAATCTTAGCAGCGTCATTAGATGAGCACAACATCTTCAAGAGGCTTAACTCTGCAACGTTCTACTGTACATATACATATTTATATGTGAGTCATGTGAGAGTGTTGTATAGATGTATATATAAAAATATCATTTCGTTGTTATTATGTTAAAGCCTTTTTGAAAATAATCTCCTTTTTGGAAATTGCAAACCCAACCGGGATAACATTTTACAACATGTGATGTAATACTATGAAGAAAGATAAGGCGAATCTGTGACTGATTGATATGCATTTATACATAAGTTTTTCGTGAGAAAAGTTTTTCGTCACGGGACAAATCCGATTTAAAAATCGATATTGAAAAGACTTGAGAGTCTTGGAAAATAAGTACAGGAAGCAGCTCATATTTTCGCATTATATATCCAAGTTCAAACAAGTAGAAAAAATATGTACTACCGTCTGTTTGACAAGCAATATATTTTACAGTCCGATACAATGTTCATTGGACAATGAAAAAAATACAGGGAAATATTCATTTGGTGCATATCAAGGGTGCTGAATTATTTTACATGAAGCTTTGAGGAAAAGTTTAAAACTTGCATGGGAAAATTTTAAAGTGCTAAAAGCTACGCCGATTCATTTTTTTATATTGTTGTGTATACTCTATTTCTATGAATTTATGAATATTATAATTTCTTTATTTCTGCAGATTGTATACTCTTCAGTTGTGGTTGTGATATGTAATGCAAGAATACTGTGAAAAAATCAAGTTACCGTTCACTACTACGGTTCGCAAATGGATCTCTAATCTCAGTTTGGTAAGATATAAATTTTGTTACATATCTTATATCTCACATGCATGTATCGTGTATCTAATCAGCTTATAATTAAAAACCAAATATTTCTTCCGGTATAATATGTAATTCTCCTTAAACATAAACGTTTCGGTACTGACAATAAAATAAATTGTAAGACTGTATGATAGACATGAAATGCTAAATGCCCTCACATCAAAAAACTATGTACCGTTGTCCATTTCATGGGATAATCCGACCGAAAAAAGTTAGTATGCATAAAATCAAAGTATTTTATCAGTAAATGCGATGTAATCTTGAGCGGAAAAATTTGAGTGAAAAGCAAAATAATTTACTGCAATTCAGGGCAGTTTGTTGTTTTGTTTGGCTTGATGTATTTTTCTGTGTTGCCATTTTGAGTTTTTTAGTGCAAATTGCACCGAAAATATTGTGGTTTTAAGGCGGCATTATTTTATTGAAAGCTATCGTCAATTCTTAAACAGTACCGCTGCTGTGTAATTGCCATTTCAGAACTTATTACTATAATTCAATTCAAAATTCAAAACTTGAGTCACAAAACTCTCGTGCCATGCCCATGATGATACTTTTAGTGAGAGGTCAATAGTGTGAACAAAGGTTTAGAAACACAAATCAGAAATAGTTTCTGCTGTGCTAGTCCACGCTAAAATGAGGTGTAACTTTTATTTGCCAATAGAAGCACATCTACGTATCGATAGCAATAAACAAAATGCCTTTGTCAATAAGATTCAAGAGTTTTATGTCTACAGCAGCATTAAAAGCGTATTAAAATATCTACTCTTCTGTAGAGCTCAGTAAACATATATCTGTAGCATGTACGATGTACGGTGTACGCAGTATACGCCGCATACAAAAAAGAAAACACACAACACACATCTTGCTAAAAAAATTCCATTGAAAACTCCGACGCTGTCTATTATCTATTCCAGTAAGTTAGTAGTAGTAGGGTCTGTTTACATAATCCGTTGTAAAGCAGTCAGCAATCGTACAGCAAAATATTGACACTAATATACAAACAAATTATCCAAGTATGTGAAATGTAAAATCATGCGTATAAAAATACCAGCTGTGCTACAAGACCTAAACAATTTTATAGCCTTTACTGGTTATTAGAGCGGACGAAAAATCAAACCACTTGAAACTGTCAGAATTAGCCATCATGTCTCACCTATCGATGCTTTGAGAGATCCCGCATGATAATTTACTCCCGGCTTATACTAATGTTGATTTATCGAATCCAAAAATAATGCATGCTTATTATAATTGAGAATTTTGCCGTTACATAATTTCAGAAGAATGAAGGTACATAAAAATCAATTTGTACAAAAATGTTCGCCTGAAGTAAATAAATTGGAAATCGTTTAATATAGACCGCAACCTTTTCAAATATTACACATATAATGTCACACGGTGAAATTATGAAGTTAATTTTTCAAGTCACGTGTGCACTGGGCATAAGTCAATTAAGAATCCAACCATCCTTTCATGATTGAAGCTGTATTTGAACCAGCTTTCAGGAAGGAAGACAGCTACATACATTTATTTTGATATTTACGTGTCCCTCTATTCTGCCAGCCAATGGATGCATTTAGTATGTATGAATACATGCTCACTATGATGATTAAGAGCGCTACAAGTTGCTAACGATATAGAACATTTTTACAGCATAATATTGTGCTTAAATATTGACACAACTACAAATATCTGCCGCATTATTGTTCTTGTTCTCGACGGCACACTTTTCTCTCGTTGTCCTCATCCTGCTCTACCGCTTCAATATTTTCCACCTATTTGATTGTGAAAGTACACACACTGTGTATTGTATACCATGTTTACACGATACTACGGTATGAAAATGGCAAGTCAGTTTGGAAACCGTTTCATTTTGTATTCGGGATACATTGCGGTGTAAAGTTTTAGTGCATGGGAAAGAGGTCTGAGTGAAAGAATTGCACCGGCGGGTAATAATTAAGTGACGTATAATTCACGCATAATGGCATAAGGCATAAGACTTTTGGGAGTTGCAGAAGTTGAACCAACTCCCTGTTTTGTGACTCTTGTGTGTCATATGTATACTATATTCATATGTAATGTAGTGGAGTATAAAACTTTCCCCTATTAGTGATACACTATCTACACTTGCAGTTAAGACAACATTCTAGAGTAGAAAGCTAACGACTCGTGCAAAAAGAAGGGGGGAAGGAATAATAATAAGATAAAAGTGTATAGAGGAGAGTTAGTTTTTCATCCTTCTTCTTTATAGTTACGATCTATGTATGTATGTAAATAAGTGTCTGTGCTTGTACGTACATATATCTAGCATCGGTATCTCTCTGTATAATACACCTCTGCAGAAGAGACGATCCGATATTCTCTCAACGTCAAGGAAGAAAAGTTTCCCAACATTTTTTGCCTTTCTGAGTCCTCCAACGGGACCATTGCACACACCACAATAATCCGAGAGATAAGGGGAAAAGTACACCGCAAGAACAAGAACAAAAGCTCGTGTAAGAATGAACCATGAGGATTTACTACACACATATATGTGTAGGGAAAAGAATGGAGATTTTGGATAGAGCAATTTGAACTATTTCTCTCTTTCGTGCTCTCTACTGTCTATACTCTGTGTTAACGTCCATATTGTACGTATAACAGCATCCTGCATCCTTCTCCATTGGAAACTTTGGCCCAGTGTCTAGTGTCTAGCATATATGACCGTGTTATAAAAAAGACAAAGAAGAACGAGAAAAAGACGTGTAAAATAATGGAAGTAGTAAGTCCATATTCTACATGATTATGTACAACATGTACGATTTTCAAATATGTTTCGTTTCCTCCCTTATGCCATAAATGTTAAAGCCAAGTAAGGAACTGCACGAGTGAATATGAGATGCAAAAGTACGATATCATCCAGTGTATAGTGTATATTCAATGTAATATAACATAATAATATCAAGTTCTTTTATTTATACAAGATACAACGTACATAACGTGTAATATGTATGTTTGTACATTCCATTTTCCACTGTTACACAGATGTTATTATTACAAGCAAAGTGTGTGCACGGCGGACATGAGACTACCACTCCACATTTTGAGAATCGATAAGGCATCGCTTGGAACGTACATATATGTAAAACACTACAATAATGTACAATACAAACATGTCCTTTGTGGCAAAGGAACACGGAATTTTCAATATATTTCCATATATTATTGTTATCCTTTTGCACATAAATGTATTTATGTATGTATGTCTGTGTGTAATGTACTCATATAAAAGTGTGTTTTCTACTCAAAATATAAATTTTGCCCGTTCGAGTTCCATCGAGAATAGCAACATGCAATACAGTTCTTGAAGGCGAACGATGTAAAATGTGCATACGTACATAATATGAATACCGTCGGTATCAGTTTGTAGTGTGACTTTGTCTTTTAGGTTCTAACGAGTAGCATGTTGAGGTGCATCGTGTCCGATCCGGATGAAATTTTCAGGGTTTGTAGAGAAGCATCTCAGGAGTTCTCTGGTACCAATATCTCGATCCAACAACCACACGAGCATGAGATATTCAGCGGGAAGTTCAAATTTTGACTAAAATTCATCATTTTTGAACTGATTTCGTGGTAAAACTGGATGTCTCAGAGAAAAATGTAAGACAGGGCTAAAATCTACTTGAATGGAAGTATTTTTAAAAAAATAAAATTTTCAAAAAAATTTACACGCACTAAACGCA
>JAQIVE010006075.1:0-12000 GCA_034698285.1 Sminthurinus bimaculatus | reverse complement strand
AAGGAAAAACTGTTCCTGAGGAAATGCCAAAAAATGTGCTCACTGCCCAGTGGATGCCGCAGTCCAGTATTCTGGGTTAGTAAAAAATTGAAACGTTTATCTTTTATGTATCAGAGAATAATTCAACTTGTACTTGTTGTTGGAGACTCTGTTTCCATGGTTTTATTTGGTTTTATGCTGTATAGCACACCCAAAAATCCGAGGATTTATGACACACGGAGGACTTCTTTCAATTATGGAAGCAACGACACACGGAGTGCCCCTAATCGTTCTTCCAGTGTTTGCCGAACAAGATTACAACGCCGGAAGAGCTCACGACATTGGCTATGGGATTAAGCTGGAATTTCGAGAACTTAAGCAAGAACAAATACAAACTGCCGTGAAAGGAATCCTTGAAAATCCTAGGTATTAAAAACATTTCAGAGTCATCGGTACCGTATTTTTCCAAATAGTAGCACATGTCATTGAATTTGCCGTTACATTTCATTGCATGTGCATACTTTCTACGGTAAAAAAATCAAATAGTAGCACCATTTGGAACTATACTGTATGTGTATCTCAATTTTACCCTGCGACTGCAATAATGTACTATGGTATCTTTTGACGCCCTTTTTCACGGTGTATATACATATGTTTGCATTTTATAACCATGAAAACCTTGCATTATTTACAGGTACCGAGGGAAAATGCACGAGATTTCCAGGATTTTTAAAGACCGCCAGTCGGATCCCCTGGCAACGGCCGTTTGGTGGACTGAATATGTTTTGCGTCACAAGTCAACGCCGTTCCTCATGCCAAAAGGCGTTCATCAATACTGGTTCACTAGGCGACTAATGGACGTGTGGGGAAGCATTATTGGCTCGATTTTCCTAGTCCTTGGATTCATTATCGGCTACTCCCTAAAACAACGAGCTTCGCATTCTTTATCTTCTGCCAAATTGAAAACCAAAAGTAGCTGAAGACTATTTTTAAAATTTGTTCGCATTATCGATAAATAAAATAATATGTTTCTGGCCATTTAAAACCATAATATTTTGAGTTTATTTCTTGTCCTGTGAAAGAATTATCAAGAGCATTTTATCCCTGATTTCTCATGTACATGTATGTATTAATTATGCAAAACCTCAAACTTTGAACTAAGCGTAATAATTGCATCAATTGTAAATATTGTACATACATATAATTAAGAATAATTACGACAATTGCTTCACGAGGAAGGTGAAAGAAGCCTCATTCATTTATTTGCACGAGTACCAAGCAGTCAATTACTGTTGGTGTTTTTGATTTCGCTTTTGGTATTGCATGCGATTGGTGATACCATGGGCAAAAAACATGGCAAAAGAGAGAGAGAGATGGATAGAAAGATAATTACGACGAAATGACCACTTGAATTAAAGAAAAAAAAACAATGGAACTGCAGAAAATCGTTCTTGGGCCATCAATTCCTTGCCAATTTAATGAAGCTGGAGCACGAGGCCCAGTTCCTCGTTCGTACTTAATTAGATGGAATTGGGATTATTGTCGATTTTTACCCTGTAATGATACTGCTGACTTAATTGGGCCAGAAGCGATATGGAGAAACGTTCATGGAGTCATGATTCATCTACATGTATATCTTCTACTATACTTGCTTTCTGCGTTCCTCTTTACAACTAAAATGTAAACTGACTTTGCCTCAGCTGGGTTCGTGTGAGTTTCCCTGTTCAAAATTGACTTAACTGTAGACTGTAGATATTCTCCTTTTATCTAATCAAGAGATAGGGGGTGAAATGACCCATTCATATTTTTCTAAAGTTCCGGACCAACTAATACAATAGAATTCAAATTTTAAAGGGCCACACTTGCTTGTATATGAGATTAAGAGGATTATGTGATTCAATTGTGGAAAGGAAATCCATAAACACCAACGGAAGGAATCTTTTTATACCTAGTAGTTAACACACAGTCCCCTCTTTAAAATTTAAAATCAAATTGGGGGCCTGAGCGTTTCGTCAAAATTTAATAAATAGTCAAAATACATACGAGTAAACTAGTACAAAATGAAGACAAACACTGCCGTTGGTTTAATTGCCATTATTTTTCTTTCTTGTGAACTGATTTGTTTTTCATCTGGGGCAAAAATACTATTTTTCTATGCAATGGGCACCTACAGGTAACTGCAAAATATATACATTTATTATGGTTGAATATTAACTATGTATGTTCAAACAAACAAACTACATCACATTATACAGCAGAAATTAATGAAGCATGCGTTGCTTATTCTTATTCCATGGTAACGGTTTTTTACTACACGCACAGTCATAAGAATGGAATTTGGCCATTGGTCTCTGCTCTGGCGGACAAAGGACACAACGTCACCATTCTATCCCCGTACTCCAAACAGCCCACCGAGAACTCAAAAATTCACGATTTGTCTCCCAAAGCTCTTCAAAAATTTGTCGGTCAAATCTTGGAGGCAGACAAGTTTATAGCCAGACAGAACCATGAGGAGAATCAAGCCTGGGATGATGTTCCATTATGGACGGGGAAACTTTGCAAGTTACTTGTGAAAAATGCCCAGCCCGACAAAGATGAAGCCCTTCATTCAGTCCTGTCGGACAACACTTATGACTTGATGGTCATCAACTCTATTTTTTCCGAATGCGGAGTCATGTGGGCTCACAAGCATAGTACAAAGTTCATTATAGCCACTTCTACCACTATTTTTCCTTGGTAAATTTGCGAACTTTTCTGGCTTTTTCAGCAGTGCATTCACAGTCACAGCTCTATCAAAATGTATTCTACAAATCGCAATACGTTCACTTTTGTTTTGAATTTGAAACAATCTGTATCAATGATCAATCAGGTTGTATGATGTCTATGGACTACCTATCGAATCGTCGTGGCTTCCCGATCTTGCTCTCCAATTCAACTACCCCATGCGATTGTACGACCGAGTTAAAAACTTTTTGTGGACTCTCTACCAATATCACCAAAGATGGACCATCACCTATCCAGAGGTGGAGAAATTAATGAAAGACGCCTTTGAACTGGAGGAAGCTCCTTCCATTTTGGAGCTAGAACGCAAGGCCAGTCTCGTTCTCATGAATACCTTTGTCGGCACTGAATTCGCACGAGCGATTCCTCCTTTCTTCGTCCAGATCGGCGGGTAATAAGTAAATAATAACACACATAAGCGATTTACTCCATTTTTCAGCTTTTACATTTATCATTTATCTCTGATTGTCAATTAAAATTATTTAACTAAAGTCTTCCAATAAACTATCACGTGTATGTATATTATGTTATAGAATGCAATGCTGGATGCCGTTAAAACCTTTACCAAGCGTAAGCAAAGTCAAACTATCGACCTACTTTAAACTTCCGGCTCTAAAGTTAAAGAAAGTTTATATGTATTATATATTTCTCGAGTCTTCAAATAGCTGATGAATAAAACAAGTAAATTATCATAAAATGGTATTGAAAATACTTTTAACAAATGTAGGATCTTCAGAAATACATGGATGAGGCTGAAGACGGCGTTGTCCTAATTGCTTTTGGATCTACTATTGACTTTAGTAAAATACCAAAATATTACCTCGATGTGTTCATGACAGCTGTTCGAACATTTCCAACTGTAAAGTTTTTATGGAAATGGGACGGTCCTCATCCAGAACAAGTTCCTCAAAATCTCAGAATGGTGCCTTGGCTCCCACAAGCTGAAATTTTAGGTTATTATAACAGCAATGGCAATATGAAATGGAGAAGGAAGGAAGAAAGATTTAAGTTTTACATGAATCCGTAAAAAGTTGTATATATTTTAAATTTAATTTTTTTTACTAACAGCTCATCCAAAAACGCGTGCCTTTATGAGCCATTGTGGTCTCAACTCTGTGATGGAATCCACCTTTAACGGGGTTCCTATAATTGGAATACGTAAGTGATTTCCGATTAATTTTTTTTTCGTTTTATTAATTTGAATAAGGGGTCGTTGCTATAAGTGATAAGGGAATTTTGCGCGTGAATGCACATCCCCCGTAGCAACATAATTTATGCGTATAAAGGTCTCGTTGCTAAGTTAATTTACAACTCCTTTGTAAACCAGGTATGTAAATGTGAAATCTTAAAATGTAAGGCCTTTATTGTCCATTTACAGCTCTCTTTGGCGACCAAGATTACAACGCGTATCATATACGCGCTTATGACTTGGGAGTTGTACTTGAAGCCCGGGATCTGACCCATGAAACTATGACTCATGCGGTCAAGTCAGTTTTGACTGATACAAGGTATATGTCTATTTATTACTTGTACCAACATCTACACATTATATATATTTGATATTAATTTAACTTTGTCAGCCCCAGTTTGTACTAATTGAATCAAGCGTTCATGTTTTACCCATTGCCTCAATAGGTACAAAGAAAACATGGAGAGCGCGTCCACCATGTTTAAGGAGCGCACAATGTCACCCATCGAAACTGGAGTTTTTTGGACCGAGTTGGTTTTGAGAAGTGATGAGAGGGCTCTGAGACTTTTGAAACCACTGAATTATCACCAAACTTGGTGGCAGCGCCGGACTTTGGACGTTTCCGCATTACTCTTCCTCATTGCCACTTTTCTCACCTTTACTGTTATTATAGTGACCTTTTTACTGTATAAATTGTACCAGAAGCTAAAGGGATGCTATCATGAAACGAGAAAACCGAATGTAACAGTCACAAAAATGAAGAGTTCATGAACAAACAAACAAACCATATAAATAATTGACCCATCAATTGATAATTATTATACAGTTTATTTTCATCATTTGCAACTATTCCGATACACATTGCATAATATGCAAGCATACTTACATTTATACATAAGTAGTGTGCACGTGACATGTATAATATGATTATGCATTTTAAAACTCTGGCTTAAAGAGCCAAACATTTAATAAGGAACATTGAATTCAAATGGCAATACAAAGCATACATTTTTCAGCTGTAACATTTTATTTTTGTCCTGCAGTTTGCATTGAAAACCGGTTTGTCCAGCATTTTGCGAGGAAACTTGTCTCACCTCTCTAGTACTAAGTACTCATATAGCGTGTCGCGTGCACATGCGAATCCATAACTTTCAATGTTTCATAACGATAAATAGCTGGAGAGGGATGTATCGTATTAAAACCTGAAGGGTTGTCATTATTGTATGATTATCCTTAGTTAACACACATATTTTACACTTAAGTCATGAAGAATATACTTGCTACATTATCACCCGTTTTTCAAAGTCACAAATTCATTCACCGAATCTGTGCTTGTTCCAAGCCCTCTTTAAACCCGTCTTTTTTAATCCTATTGTGTACACTTTTATTAATAAACGAGAGAAATGGAGTGGAGGCGGAGAATATTTTGTTCTTTTACGGCGGGGGCACTTACAGTCACAAGCACGCCATTTTCCCCTTAACTAGTGCACTAGCAGATCGAGGTCACAACGTGACGTTCCTCTCTCCCCATAAACAAGCCCCATGGACCCATCCAAACATCAGTGACTTGGTTCCGGAGAAACTGGAAAAATTGCTCTCTGTCTTTCATCTATCCGACAAACTCCAGCTGCGAGTGGACGGAAATGAGCGGAAGGTTTGGAACACGTTGAGCGAATGGAGTTTAAACATTTGCAAGACACTGCTAAATGACGCCAGTTTAAACGCCTTGTTTTACGACACACAGTTCGACTTGATTTTTGTGAACGCCTGCTTTGGCGAATGTGCTTATCTTTTGAATGTTCGATGGAAAGCGAAAATTATTTTGACGGATTCCACGTCCATCCTTCCTTATTTTAATGACATGCTCGGCCTCACTTTGGAAACTCATTGGATCCCGGATATTTCGAGCCAATTTTGGTATCCCATGACTTACTTTGATCGAATTCGCAACTTTTTCTACTCCCTGACCTCATTTTATGAACGGTCAGTCTACCTATACCCTGAGCTCGAGAAGCTTATGCAAGAACATTTGGTGAAGGATGGATCATTGACCCAAAATCAAGTCCCATCCTTCTTGGAGATGGAGAGGAAAAACACGAGCTTAGTTTTTCTAAATACACATTATAGTACGGACTTTGCTAGGTCTGCCAGTCCAAACATTATACAAATTGGGGGACTTCAATTGTGGGAAAAACGAAGAAACCCTATCAAAAAGGTATTTGAAATTGCAATTTATTCGTGATTTTATTTTTATGCACAAGCGTTCCTTTACATTTTACGCATTTTCTATGAAATACTGTACATTATATTTTGCGTATTTTGTATGAATAGGAAATGCAGGATTTTATGGACAAGGCTGAGGACGGAGTTGTCCTTATCGTTTTTGGAACTTCTTACTCGATTAGTCAAACCAGTGAAACGTTTCTCGACATATTTTTCAAGACAATTAAAGCTTTTCCCAAAGTTAATTTCATCGTCAATTGGGAGGGAGAACAACCGTCCGAAATTCCAAAGAACCTTTATCTGTCAAAATGGTTGGCCCAGCGTGAAATTCTTGGTTTGTATTTTGTGCTATGTATGTAGAATTTTATGCAAACGTTATCCTTAAGTTTCTAGAGACTTTGTATTGCTTTTTGGTAATTTAACATTCAATTTGATGGATTTCCTCGTACATTTTTTATATTATTTAGAACATCCGTCTATGAAGGCTTTTATTTCACACTGTGGGCTATACAGCTTGAGTGAGGCAACTTTTAATGCCGTCCCAATAATTTGCCTCCCTTTGGTCGCCGATGAGGATTATGATGCCTACAGAATTGAACAACTAGAAATCGGACTTCGACTTGAGGTTAAAACCATGACTGCAGATGATTTGATTAAAGGAGTCGATAAGGTCCTCACCAATCCAAAGTGAGTATACAGTGTATAAAAGAAGTCATGCCTATAATGTACAAATACTACATGAACTTATTTGCCATCATCTTATTTTTTGCCAGTGTGGTTTGTGAAAATGAAAATATGCTGTATATTTTTTAGATACAAGAAAAATATTGAGAAAATGTCCAGAATAACGAGAGACAGGCCAATGAACCCAATCGATGTTGGGCTTTGGTGGACGGATTTCGTCCTTCGCCAAGACGACCTGTCAAGCTTGCGACCACAAACTGATGATCTTTCATGGATAGAACTTCGATCGCTCGACGTTCACATGTTTCTATTTGCAGTTCTTCTACTTTCTACCTATTTCATTGCAAAATTTACAAACTTTATCGTAGGTAAGTTGTTTATATAAAGTCAATTTTCTACGCTTTAAATTAACAGTGAAAGAAGGTGACATGCGTGGAATTCTCAATATTATAATACTTCGATTACTGACTACTGGTTTACAAAGTTATTTTAAAATGAACTGTGAAATCAAAGTTTAATAATGGATATTTTCGGAAAGTAATTATTTCAAGTGTTTATTAATCACAGTCCAGCTGATAAGCTGCCATTTGAATAAATGTAACAAGAATAATAAATGTTTAACTCAACTATAAAAAAACATTAACAGAAAACAGAATGTATAAAACATGAGAAAGTATGAAAAATGGACAGCTTGTGCCATTCTTTCTCTTGGAATTTTAAACTATAATGACATATTTTTCATAATTTTTCAAAACAACAAAAGTAACAAAAGTGTTAGTTCAAAAATTTGTTAACGGTCGTACAAAGGTTCTTGGTAGGCTTGCTCGTAACCGCCAGGTTGCTGGTAGGCTGGCTGTTGGTAGGTTGGTTGTTGAACGGCAGGTTGCTCGTAGTTATCTCGTGAATATGATGGTTGTTGGTAGGCAGGCTGTTCATAATTAGCTCTTTGATTTTGTTGAGGTCCATAACTGTAGACAGGCCTGATTGGGTATGCTGGGTAGATAATAGTAACTCCTTGAGTCTGCTGTTGAACTGCCGGCAATGGTGGGATTGGCGTTGGTTCACGTCCAAGGTATTTCTACAGAAGCAAGCAACGATAAAATTTATTTAAAATTTAGTCTCTTTTTAAGGACTATTATGGACAATTTGAATTTTTAAACTTGTTTCATTAAATTTTTAATTTTGAGCAACAATGCATAACATTTTAGCTTTAATTATTAGTAAGAAATCTCACCTGCAAAAGCTTGAATTTTCGTTTCTCGGCTACAGGTTCTCCATTATGGGGTGAATGAGCTGAGATAGCCATGGAAAGCCCCAGTAAAACCGTACACTACACGTGATTTACAATTCACAATTAGGTACAATAATGTCACGGGTAGTGGATATTCATTGATACAATTACTTTAAATTTTAAATTTACTCTTAACATCTTCGAACTACATTAAATAATGGTTACGAAAAAGCAAAACATAAGGCAGGGAAATATAAAGTGAACTTACGAAAATGATGAATTTCATGTTGCTGATATATCGAGTGGACTACTGCAAACTTCCTTTTCTTAGATGAGATGTGTCTCGAACGAGTTCCTCAGGATGACTGAATGTAAATTGGCAAAGTAGAGAGGATTTATACGTGTCGGCATATGAAGTCCCTTTACAACTTTCTTGTTAAGTGAGAAGGAGACCTTCAAATTTTCCAACATTTTCACTTTGTCGATGACACTTTCACTCTATAACGTGCTCGTATTATTATTCTTAGCCCTTTTCAAGGTTACTCTTACACTTGTCTTACGAAATTCATTCATACTTCACAATCATAAAATTTTTATTTTGGTACTTGATACACATTAGTACCAGGAAGTTGAACCTCGTGAACAAGATACATAATTTTCCGTACAATTTCCAAGTAAGTAAAATGCTATAACCACCAGCGAAAATATTTCCCTTCGATTTTTCCTTTATTGCATCATGAATGTCCGCTACTTTACCACAATGCGGAATATGTTTTTATGACATAATGATGAATTTTCAAACTTATTGTTAGCCTAATTGTTATCATCACACACCACACGCGGATTGGTTTGATAAGGCACTTTTATTAGACCATTAAAAATTTCATTTTATAAGTGGAAACGATTCACTTTATTTAGTAATTATTCGTCTTCTTCTTCCCCTTTGACAACTTTCGTTTCTTACTTCTTGCTATAATATTTACATTATGAGCGGTATTATTTTTGCTTAAACACATATGGTCTTGAAGTAAAACACAACTTTCACACGTATAACAATGAAACCAAGTAGGCTTTACACATTTGTTGCAAACATCACAATGTTTGTAAGTTTTTCCATCCTACAAAAAAAAATATTTTGAGAAATTACAAATAATATACGAAAGATTAACATATGTACACGCATCATATAATACGTTAACACTTATTTACTGTCTACTGCATCAAAATTTACCTTGGAAGTACAAGCTTTACACACTTTACAGTGTCGATTAGTGCACGAAACGTATCTTTGGCATTCTTTACAAAATTTGTAGAGAGGTTCTGGAAGGACTATAAGGTTTAAGGGGATATTAGTAAAAAGACGAATTGGAGATCCTTCCTTTCTTGAGCGTTTCTCTCCTTCAGAAAAGAACACGAAAATAAACAATAATTATAATTAATAAAACTGAAGAGGGAATTGTAAAGTTAGATGAGGAAATAATGTATTACTTTTCAGATTTACCTTCAGAAAAAGACGAATGATTCGAATAATTTATTTGATAGTCACACATTTCTAAAGTTGGATTGGCTTTCTTAATGTGACCCTCGAGAAAATACGGAGCGACCCAAATTACTATTTTAATTCAAAAGAAATTGAGCGACATTAGTTTTACATCAGGTTATCAAACATTTACACACAATACAGTTAACATAATGTGTGTGTACTGTGTACATTGTAACTATTACCTATATTATGTGCTATGTGCATACACTCAACATACAGCATACCTAGTATATTTCATAATCTTGCAATGTTCACTTTACATGCGAGGCATGAGGCATGATATGTCATGAGACATGCACATGTAACCAAATAATGTAAAATTATGCTTACTTTTAACTTGAAGATATTCTTCTGATTCTCCTCGAGATGTATTAAAATCATTAGAAATAAGCTCATGCACGTGAGCTAATAGTTCGGGTCTTGCTCCAAACGGAGGGTCAGTTATTAATACCAGTCTTCCTTGTTTCTTGGCAGCCTTTCGAAGAAACTTTTTGTAGCCTGAGTCGTCATCAAAGAAATGATGATTACACATGTTGTAGTGGGCTGATTTGGGTGAATGCTTTTGAACCTGTGCATGAACACATAACGATTGTTGAACATAGTAATCAGAATTCAAATACCAATACTATATTAAAAACAAAAGAGCATCCCAAAAAAGAATGACAAGAAATTCGGCATAACATTGGATTTCGATTTGAACATATTTACCATCGAAATGTCAAGGTCCAATAAAAATGAATGAAATCCTTTTTCCGTTACAAGAGAATCATGAATTGATGGAGCTCCAACACAGAGAATCCATTTCTCACCCAATTCTTTTATAGTAGAAACGAAGAACTCGATAGCACTATTGGTAAATAAATATTGGGCTAACCCTTTATTGTCTTGCTTATTCTCTATACCCTGAAAAGCATAAGCAATTACATGCTTATAACATACGTACAAGCCTTAGGTATTATTTTAAATGCAACATATAATGTACATAATGTGTAAACTCCGTGTTTAAAAACTTACTCGTTGTACTACATTTTTACGGCATTCATTTGGTGACCGGAAGGCTGAGCAATTATAATAGCGGTTGTCACCTTTCTCAAAGCATATTTGTGGACCTGCATTTTCAAAACCAATGAAATAAACTAGAAAACATTCTTCAACTCTTCAACCGTTCTTACTTATGTATTACATGGTGCATTCTTTAAAAGCATTATCCATGAGTCTAAATATCATGTAGTTTATAAATGTTTACACAATTTTAAGTACCATGTGGGCAAACTGGATTTGTCTTGAAATTTTCAAAAACTATTTTCGTCTTAATAAAGTTGTCTCCACTCTGTTTAACTTTCCGTGCAGACATTGTCTTCGGGATTTAAACATTTGCTTCAATGACAGCTGCTAAATACAACAGTCAGTATAATTAGTTAAGTAAACAATTGATGATTAATGTAGTATCAAATATTTAAGTACAGTGAAGATTCTTCACATTTTTTATTTTTTAAATTTCAAATCCTATGAAACCGCCAGGATCACTGTTTCTTGGTACTTTTTAAGTTACTATAATTCACTGCTAATTTAATGATTGATTATTGGTCACAAGTCAGCAGTTAAATTGGAAGTGATGATGAATAATCTTGTCTATGAGTTTAGTTAAATGCATTTTGTCATAACACACAATATTATATGCATTAAAGGCATATGATTAATTTATTAACATACACTCTTAAATACAAGACTTTATCAACGCTGCGTTATACTTCATTCAAAAAATATGTGTAAGCGCATATGAATTCTATCCATCCGTGTATTTTTACATTTTTTTATTTATTATTCCACTAACTTCGTTCAACAACTACTTATCCTGAAGGTTTCAAAGTTCTAACTTTAGTAAAAGTATAATTACAGGCGTAATTAAATTTGAATTTATAATGTAATAAATAGAGGGCGGGAAACTTGCGATCATCACGATTCTCGTAGACTACGTGCGGTTTTCCGCGGATTGGCTTTGGCGCAGTAATTCATTTTCGAATCGGCAGAACTAAATAAATTTTCAAATTCGCTTCCGGTAGCATTTTTAGAAGAAAGCTTATCAAATTTGGTGAATACCACTTTTTTCCAAATTTCAAAATTTTGAGTTTAAAGGTAATTTACGAACCCAAATGTAAAAAAAAATTTAGTTTGTTTTAAAAATACGAAAAAATTCTGGAATGTGCAGGCCAATATGCGGATCATTTAATAATAAGAAACATTAAATCTATCTCTTACCGTTTTCGAGAAAAAAAATATTTTCATTCTCGACTAGAAAATGCAGAGTACCTATTTTCAAGACGAGCAAACCTAAAAATAAATTTCCGAATTCGCTTACGATAATATTTT
>JAQIVE010006074.1:0-12001 GCA_034698285.1 Sminthurinus bimaculatus | reverse complement strand
AAGGTTTTATGGAGGAGGTGGAAGCTTTTTGTTAGATTTGGAGTTTGCGTCAGTGACTTGAACTTGTTTACACTGCTTAAGTATGTATCTAAACGGACACCTTGCTTTTACTTACTTATACATTAGGTTTAGCAAGTATTGGAAATTGGAAAGGTGGAAGCAATCTTTCTAACTTTACAACAACAACAAAAATATTTTATCATCCAAGGATTAAGTGCATCAAGTTTTTCTATGTATTCTAATATTTATAGTAATAATATGTATTATGCTGAATAACAATATCTTGTACATATATGAATACATACATTATATTATACATAATATTATTACGCATCGTGCTTTGGATTTCCAACAACAAGTATGTAGTGTTCAACTTGTAACGCATGACATGCGGCTATGCATATATAATATATATTCACATGATACAAGATATGTAAGTACATGGCATAACTAACTAACAACATACTTAAGTACTAGTACCTATAATAATAACAAATAATAATGTTGCAGGTATAAGGTATAGTTTGCAAGGGAATGAGTACTTATGTGACGGCCGTCATGACGTATTAACTGACGTAGATAATGTATATGTATGCATTTACAATCTACAGCTCACACGCTTAATCACTAGCTGGTAAATAATATTAGTGCAGAGTTTATTTATTTTATTATTACTAATTTATTTACTTATTTACTATAAAAAATTATGATATTATTATTATGAAGTATCATTCTGATACATAAATATGGTGGTATGTAACTAACTAATACATACATGTACACTGTACACCTTACCTACAGTTTCATTACCATGTTGCAAAAAATTGGATGACATGATACATGTACATACTTAGGTAGTTATAACAAACAGTTATACCAAACGAAAGAGCAGGTCAAATTTAGCCGAATACATTTATCAGACCCCCATCAGCGGATCCAGGAGATCATACCCGCAAAAATGAAGTTTGTTGCGTTTCAATCAGAAGTTCTGATAAACTGATGCGAGGGCAAAAAATGACGGGGAATGCGAATCTGCAGTCTGATTTTTGAAAATCATTTGAGAAATGCCCGAACATCCGGGCATTTTTGGTGGTACTAGGGAAAGCTAAAATTGAGGTTTTGAAAACAAACCTAATGCATATAAATGTTGACTATTGGGGTAATCAACTATGAGGAACAAGATGCCAAACTTAGATTTTCCGAATTGCTTCAACTTTACCCGGGATTTAGAAAACCCCAAAACTTCGGTTTTTGCTTTTACAGCCGAACGAATTGTTCGATTTTCCTTGAGACTTTTTGATTGGCTGTTTTGATTGCCATCGGGATCGCAGGGAGAAAGTGGAGTTTTGGGGACATTTGAGGTCAAATTCTGGTTGGCGATGACTTTTCTTGACTCTCGGAGAGCACTTGTTGAACTTATACCATGTTAAGGTTTCTAATAACTCCCTAAGTAACTTACTTACATATGCACCCATGTATACATAGCTATTCTATAGTCCATCATTAAGATTCTCTGTGATGATTTTTGATCTCTGGCTTTACTTCAAGTCGAAAACAAGTTTTTCGGCTGCAGTCGCAGCACGCATACCAAAGTATATACACAATACACACGTACATGTAAGTATGCATGTACCCATGTACGTAGTACGAATGTATTACTTAGGTACCTAAGTACTTCTCCTAATTTTTGCATCTTCATCTCATTCGTGGCGTAAAGAAAACGTCTCCCCGAAAATCCCAGTACATTTTAATTCTGTGTTCTTCTCTGAGTTGTGGGATTCCCACAATCTTTATACCTACTTACATCATCATGTTGTTAACTCTTATTATTGTTCTCTTGCGTTTAAAGTTTAAGTGTGCGATTTGTGAGTCGGACGAGCCGTGTTGGTTCCCCTGTAAAAGCTGCGCATTATTATGCGCTGTTTAAATACAAATAGCGGCCCACAGCTACTTTTACCTAGTTTTACAAACTTACAACAACATCATACTACGAGTAGTGAGTATGCATGCATGAATTGTCTCATGTTATCGAGCATATCCAATACAGAATAGAGAAAATGCAAGACTATCATACGTATAATATTATGAACTTGAATATCACTTGCGTAAACACATATTACGCATTATGCATGTACCATGTACTGTACAACTTATAGTCATACATACCTCAACACTGATCCCTGTAGTTTATAATTTATAATGTAAATTTATAAAGACGTCATAATTCATGTTAGTAGGTATGATGTGACATTATTGCCCATCAAAAGCAACTTGTAGCCACACTTAATTCTTTGTGACCTTCCCACGCCCCGTCCATCCATCTCCAATCATCTAGTATCTAGTATGCATGTTGTAAGTATGTACATAGTATGTACTACATACACGCACATTTATAATTATTTGCACCTCACTTATACATATAAATAAATTCTTGATCCAGAGTCCAGAGGGATCATGTCATGCGTCATGCCATGCAGGGATGAACAAGAAAGTTAAAAATTACAAATAACAATACGTGACAACTTTTTTCAATCAAATCATTTTTGCATACTTAATTGCATTTTCAACCAAATTCTGCAACCAAACTGACCAAACGATGGGAAATGTATCATTTATCATTTACATACTGCATACATATTCATGATTGTTGTTTCCATTGACAGCCTTTTCCTTTTCCTCCACATACGTTTGTATTTTTGATTGTTTGGACACAAAACAAAGTTGAGATTTACTTATAAATTATAAATGTAGAGATTACATTCCTTAATAAATCCAAGAATTTCTTGATTGAAAAATTGTTAGAAGTGACAATATCAATGTGTACTAATAACAACTTACATAAGAAAATTTTTGCTGGATTTACATATAAAGGGGTGCAATCACCCTTGATGTTTATAGTCCCGCATGGTACTAATTAATAATTAAGATGGCTTTCTTTGAAAGTTTTTCTATACCTAAAATTTGGTCAAATTCAGGTATTTCCTCAAAAACCAACAAAACTCAAAAATGTTGTGATTTTCACGTGTTTTGGGTCAAATGATTTTTGTTTTGACTCGACATTTAATCTCTGCACCATAAAAAGTCTTTATGTGGTGGTTTCGATGGATTTTTCATTCTTTTGATTTATGAGTAAAAAGGGACCCTTTTCTGTTGGTACTTTGCCAGACTGACTGCACGTTTTTGTCTACCAAATGTTTTTCGTTACTCAGGAAATTATTAATAAAATAAAAATAGCATGCGGATTTCCAGTAAACATCCCAATGATTTTCTCAATGCCCACTCAATCAGGAGGCTTGCGATTTCCCATAGTGCATGGGTTCCCTACTATTGCATTTACAGTCTACTTCGGTTGGAGATTGTCCTCCAATTTATGCTCTATATGTTATACTATCCTGTAATATATAATCACTTAATTTAAACCTGACATGTACATGCTTACACAGATGTATAGACAACCGTTTTCATTGCTCGTGCTTTGTATTCCTAAAAATTCCTACTGCAAGCCATTTTTCACTAGACTCCTTCAACTTAGTACAAAATTGATTCCTTTCCTCTGATGATCCTTTCAAAGCAAGAAAATTAAAGACTAAAGTAACCTAGTCATTTGTCATTTCTCATATGTAGCACAATTTGAATAAAACTTGATCCTGACTGCATTTCATTTTCCCCTGTAAACTCGTATACGTACGATGTACAAATGTAAATCATAAACTTTCAATTTCTTCGGTAAGCGATAAAAATAAAGCATTATTTATATATTATACACTATCATACTTATGAGATTCATGCAGAGTTTCCCCACTGCGAGCAATCCATTACCATTCACAGGTGCATCGGAGTAGACGAGGCAATTGGAATTTTTGGTTGGTGATAATGACTGTTGATGTTGCTGCTGTTTTTGATATTTGAAATGAACTTTATCATTGATGTTCGTCAAAGTTGATGATGACGATGGAGACAATGATAATGACGAAGATTGGGGATTGTATGCTAGTTTAGACACCGGCTTGCTTCCTTTACAAATGGATTGACTACTCGGACTGTCGCAAGGATCTTTACATAGAAGTGTGGCAGTGGTAGAATCTACATCCCAAGAGTGAGGTCGAGCAGCCGAGCTGAAGGGGGAAGGAAGCCTTGGACGTAGAAGCGGACCACTTGGTACTACAACAGACGTGATGGCTGATGTCGAGGACGACGGTGATGGAGTTGGTAGAGGAAGTTTCTTTTTCGATGGTAGTACGAGTGGATTTAAGGGTGCAGAAGTCAAGGGCGAGGCTGATGTAGTTGTTGTTGACGATGAGATTGTTGGCATCCCTTGACTAAGTAGATCAAAAGCTGAATTGAGCGAATGTCTTTGGTATTTACTCGACTCACCTCCATGTTGTTGCATTGACGCATGACGGCCGGCCTCATTCCGAATTTCAAGTTGAGTGGAATGCCTATGGTGATGAAGATGATGTAGATTCGGATGGTGAGGGGATCCCTGATGTTTTTGATGATAGTAGTGCCTGCGATGTTGATCATGTTGAACTAAGTTGAATTTAGTGGACGTTGGAAACTCATAATCATCCTCATGATGAGATGAGGATTCTGCTGTCACAGCAGTCGTACTACAACCGCTACTGCTACTAGTAGTACCAGTAATCAGCTCCTGATCCGTGGAACTTGAGCGTTTAGGACCGTAAACAACAGGATTAAAATTTACAAATTGCCATTCACCCTCCACGGAACCCGCGGAAGCGGATGAAGGGCTTTCATTTTGACTCCTGGTCAAATTCTGCTTTCTCCTTTTTATCCGTGTCTTTAGATTATGCATTCGTTCGCTGTACTCTGTCAACCACATTACTCGAAAACGATCAACACTATTGTCCAACTACACCCCAACACCCAGCTTAAACTACTACAACGGCGACGAGAAATTACAAATACAAAATGCAAACCTAGTAGTGACACAACATACGTTTTGTTCACGATCCACATTTAAAATTTTTCAAGGCGTTTTGTTTGGCTTCATCACCGTTTCTAAAATTATTTTTCACGAGAGAAAACTTACAGAGCATGAAGTTTCACTTGATCTGATATCCCGTTTTTAGTCACACTTATATCACCAACTGAAAACACTAAGAGTAATGATGATATTGAACAAAACAATTTCCTTTTCCATCCAAATTTACAGTGGAGAGGAGTAACTTTAAACGAAGAAAAACACTGTTTTTAATAGCAAAGAGGAACAATAGCTAAAAATGAACTTTACTGTTGAACCACAAAAACTTTTTAATTTCCTGATATACGAATAAAAACAGCATGTCAACTTTTCTTTTCCTTCGTAAATTTGCATGAACGTCATTGAGCAATAACAATTATTAACATTAACCTAGTGTACCAACTATCAACGCTCTTATTTAGTTTTTACTAGGAATTCAGCAGTGGAGGAAACATGAGTTTTATGAACTATAATATATAATGCTGACGGTAACATTATAATAATTTGAATCAAGCTGTATACTGAATACTGAACAATTGATTATATTATCATTAAGTCAGCACTCAATGTGGATAAGACGAAGTCTAATACAGTAAATGATTTTGGTGGAATTTAGCATGAGCATATCGATATAAAATCGACAT
Organism: Sminthurinus bimaculatus; assembly: GCA_034698285.1. Lineage (NCBI taxonomy): Eukaryota > Metazoa > Arthropoda > Collembola > Symphypleona > Katiannidae > Sminthurinus > Sminthurinus bimaculatus. The sequence continues at coordinate 6,373 of JAQIVE010006074.1, read as the reverse complement.
AAGAAAAAGTATAAACCGCAACTTGTACATTGCACAGCTTCGAAACATAAGAGCATATTGTGAATGAACAACACTTGTCACTTCCTTTCTCCCATTTTCCACGCATTTGAAACTGTCAAAACACAACATAGGCACACAAAGAAGAAACACAATGACAGAAAATTTGGTTATCTGCTATTTGATTAACTCAGCTAACGGTGATAATTTGCAGCTTGTAAACAAATAAAGTATGTTTAAGGAACACTGACAAAATACGTACACACACTGTCTAATATCCTAAAATGAATGAATGAGTGAATGAGTTGAACATTCTTTTCTTTTCTTTCTGCTGTGCATACATTTCTCTTCATGACATCTTGCTTGAAAATGAGTCACAACTACCCCAGAAGAACCAAGAGAAAAAATTAGCTTAACATGTAAATACTGTCTGTCTGCCGAATGTAGACTTGCTCTCGTCCCAGATGTAACGTTCTTAAGTATTCAGCATTTCATACATTATATCTACAGTATTTTTCTTTCTTCATGTTGTCCGAAAACCATTTGCAGTCCAAGTAATAACTCGTATAACCGAGTGCACAAAATGTCCAATTCGATTTGATTTGTTGCCACTAGTAGCCTGAAAGTTGAAGTCCGTAAAGAAGCCAAATCGCACAATAGCTTTGAATATTCACTTCTACCTTATTGCAGATTGTTAACAAACTTAATCATCTACCTGACGCTCTTTTTTCCTTTAAGATGTTTGAGAAATATTATTCCAACCGATAGGACATGACATTTAAGTGCTGGACGGTATAGTAGTAGATGTAGATGTAGCAAGAAACTTTTTCTTTGAGATTTAATCAACACTTTTTAGTAATATGGTGTAAGTGTGTGACTTCAAACCAAATAATAGGAACTTGAATCTGGTTAATCAACAACTTTATAAAACTTTAAAACAAACCGATTCATCAAACTACTATAATATCTTGTAGTTGTAGTTGACGCAATATACATTTGAATAATCCTTCTTCTCGCCTTATTCCCTTCCCATCACAACATGACGAGAAAAGGAATGATGGTACAAATGGCAGTTCGTTTTTTGAACAACTTTAAACATTATCCAAAAGAATTTCAACTGAAGAAAAACTTGATGACGATGCTGGAGTAGAAAAAACATGACGAAGAAGGGAAGCAGAAACTTTAATTTAAGGTGGATGACGAAACACAGCAGAATAGACTTGATAATAATAATAATAGCAATAGTAGTCATTTGCAACTCTTTCTTGTTCCATGGTATTCAAGTAGTGACGTGTAAAGAAAAAAGAGGAGAGGCAGATAGAAAATCCGCGATTCACTCATTCACACTGCCATTTAATCCCTAAAGACACACACAACTAATTTCCCGAGAAATCATTGAAAACTCATGTTTCCTTTCGTTTTTCATTCATTTCGTCAGTTCACCCACCGATCTCATTACTCTGCAAGTTTGATCTCCTCACATAGAATCTTCCTATCTTTTCTTCCAGTAATTGTACAGCTTTCTTTTTCTATAGCGTTCCTCTCTTCTGTCACGTTAAAAATCTAAAGGAAGCTCTGCCAAAGTAATCCTATTCAATTTCAAAACTCTATAATAACAATAATTGCACTCATTACTATCCAAAAGTCTGATTTCCAGTACATTCACATAAAAATTCAAAGAGTCGTAAACTTTAAACCTCACTCTATAAAAATTACACAATTACAAGCTAATCCAATAAATAGATTATGCTGTATTTGAGATTCAGTAAGGGGCCACCCTCTCTCCGTGACAACACTCTGTAAAACTTCGTGATCTTGCATAAGACTTTCTCGTAACGAACTTTGATATTGCTGGACGAACAAAAATATTTTGCAAAAAGTTTCAAAGCGCAAAAAATTTACATTTCGGTACTTTTTTCGCCTCAGAAAATTCGTTTTTACATTTTAAGAATTGTCCTAAGCAAAAACCATGGAAATTTTTCCCGAGATGTAAAATTTGCCCTTTGAAACTTTTTTCAAAATAATTTTGTTCAGCCAACACTATCAAAGTTCGTTACGAGAAAGTATTATACGAGATCACGAAGTTTTACAGAGCGTTGTCACGGAGCGAAGGTTGCCCCTTAGTGTAAATTGTGCAATACAAAAACGTGTTTCGTCTTATATATGCCAAGATCTTCCGCATATTATACAGTCATATTATATAGTCTTACACTTGTACAGTTCACCACTTGCACGAAAATATGATTCAATAGATCGCAGAAAATCATTAGATTACTTCAATGGACCATCTTCAGACTAACATTGACTTCAATTTCCCACGTTTTCACGGCTATACAAACGTCTTGTGAAGAGGTAACTATGGCAACACACATATTTTAATATACACATACATTGAGTCGGTATTGACTCTATAAAAGTTAGTTAGCCTCGTTGCTCTCTCCAAATATTTCCAAAATGGCAAGAAATATTTTAGGGCTAAAATGTAATTGCATAAAAAATACTTGCACGAATTCTGAAATTAAAACAGAACATAATAATATAACGCTAGTGGGAAAGGGTGCTTGAGCGGTAAAGAAAATTATTTCATTAGTCAGGCTCCAACATGAGTCACAATTAATGGGTCCCGAGAGAAAGGAAAGTGTAGACAGATGGATGGATTGGTGTGGGTGCGTAAAATATTTACGTAGTTCCTGATTGTGTTATATGTCTTGTGGAACAAAGTTTGAGCGGTTTGCTAATGTCTATATATACCCGTCAAATGAAATTCAGCCATATATTGCACATATGCACAGTGCACAGGTGCAACGAAAAAAGCATCTACGAAGACACCTTTGTACTTTTGTGCCACTTGAATATAAAGACTTGTGGACTTTGTAATTAGTTTGAACAGCTCTCTCATTCAAGACCACTTATATCAGAGAAACTTAATCACTTGTAAAATTTAGCACTGTTAATGTATCCAGAGTGCCACTTTTCCATCACATTCCAATAGATTCACGGTTCACTACGTCCTTCCTATTTCTCTGCCTTCTGCAATAAGTTTATTTATCTATCTCCTCAACACTCAACTCATTCACAATGACGTTCTGTTTGTTTTACTTGAATTCAGCCAGAAAATCTAGCTTTGATTTAATTCACATTCAACTACAGCTTCATTTCTATAATACTCCCCGACTATTCTGTATAACTCTATATTATATCGACGCAATACATAATACACATGTGTTTGTACGTGGAATGTATACAGAATATTATTAAGTTAGGCAATAAATAAGTGAAACTGTTTACGATAAGATTTTTTCCTCAATCCTCTCAAAGTTCACGCACACACCAAATCTAAAAGTAAAGTACACACATTTTCAAACAGAATAAAAAATAAAATCCAATATATACACAATATTCACACATGTATATTGGTTAACTTTACTCTCTCAGTTGTTCTGTTTTCCGAAATGACAACAACGAGTGCTGCTGTTGCTTGAGCTTTAGTCAGCCAGCTTTAGCCTCAGTTGATATCTTACAAAAAATAGGGACCACACGAATATATGAACTTGTAAAAGGGGCAGCTGTTCAAGTACTGGCAGACTATATGCGTTGGGTGTACATGTATATATAATATATAGACGACTTGCTGGAAAAGAGATAGAGTCCTCATGCCATCCACTGAGGTACATATTATGGAAAATATGTAATAATAATATGTATAATGATAATACATGAGAGGAGAAGAGATATGCCCATGGGGAAGTACCTATTGGTGTATTATTTCTCTCTCTTTCGTTGACTACAATTTCTTACTTTCTGGCGGACATGGAGTGCATAATGCGAGACCCGACAAAAATGTTCCTACACTCGTGTACACTCACTCTTCTTACCATATTCTCATATGACCATACATACAAAGAAGTAGTACATACAAGAAGAACCCAAAAGAAAGAGACTTTATAAACCAGACGCCTCATAATCGGCACTCCTGCAATACAACTCTCTAGTCATCGTTCCAAGTTTCAAGGGATAAAGTGGCCACAGTCAGAGAGTGAGCGTAAGATGTTTTCATTCTTTACTCCAAACAATATGCACTACAAGTATAATGTACGAAGAAAGTGAAGGTACATATTGCATATATATACTCACAATCGCCTTTAACATTATTACTATGTACACACTACACACTAAACGCACTATACACCTTTATATACATATACATATAATACGTTGGCGTTTACAGCTTTAGCGTAACATCATGGACCGCCGCCTTTCTCGATTCTCCATGATGGAAGCATGGTATCTATAGTACCGTAGAAGCTCTTTTAGCATTGATATACGACTATTAGAATTTGGAGCCATATAAAGCATGCTCATGTAATAATTTCAAAGGGAAAAATATATTATGGTATATGAAATGGTAATGGGTGCTGTAATACTAACAGAGTTTATACGGTATGTAAAAGACATTTTCGTGCATCTTCTGCATCCCGTGGTTAAAATATTCTTGTACCTCAAAGGCAAATATGGATAAGCAAGTGATTTTTAACTCCTGAAGCGAGAGCGAGCGAACAAGTTTGCATACGCCTCAACACGTACTTTATTTACAAAAACAAGAAAAAGGCAGCTAACATACTGTATTTCACCAATTTATTACTCAACCTCGTTTCATTCTTCAGTCCCTATTTATTGTCCAGCATGAAAAAGCCACTCAAATAACTACCCACTTCCACTTTTTTGCTTGTGAATACACATGGCGCATGGTTTTTGATTCAAAAATAATATTTTATATTTGTGTTTCGTTGGAAACCGAATGTTTTTGTCCTATTTTTGTTCTGTTTTTTTTTATTTTTTGCAAATAACATGAAAAGTAATAGGCAGTAAAAATCAAAAAAAATATTTTTGAATCGAAAACCATACACATACGGGACATGTTGCGCAGCAAATAGTTGTGCTAGACAAACGATTTGGATTTCTACACAGAAATACATACATTAGTTACCCAGCACCTAGCACTAATAAATAACTCAAAAAAGGAAAAAAAAACTACCCGCCACCTCTCAAAGATTTAACATGAAGTAAGTGGGGAAGGCACCTCATCCTCAAACCGCAAAAAGTACCGACTATTCCAAGTTAACCGTCCTGCTGTACAGGCATTATAAACATGGTATAGAAGAAGCATATAAGTCGTTTTCAAAGAATGTATCTAATAAAAATCAATCGGAACCGCCCATTTAAAAACAATAATGATAGGGATTCCTCTCAAGCTCTCAAAATTCAATGCTCAGAACACTTTTCTCATACTGATTCCTCACATCCTAGCTATTTCATCCTATCCTTTTCAGACAAGGAAAGCCAGCCAACCCGAGGAAGTCATAAAAAATATTACGATTTCCTGAGAGAGAAATTTGAGCTTCATCATAGCGACGAAGGGAAAAATGGAGAGTCAAATATTAATGTTCAGTTTCGTTAGCTTTAATTTGCAATGACAGTACTTTCAACGCTAAAATTTACATTATACATTCATCTGTTGTATTACGTCTGGTGTGAAAGATAATGTGTCAACGAACACACTGAAAATTAAAAACAAGAACTTGCATAGATTGTCATTTGTCACATCATCATATTATTATAAACATTAAAAGCGTATGTCTAATAGCCCATACTCCATACACTACAACAATAACAACATTATTGTTACCGCCATAATCCATAGCTGCATGTCACATGGACTACATTAAGAATAGCGCCTGTAACGGTAGCAAAGCAGAAAGTCCTTTAATTTTGACTGCCAACGTAAAAATTGAAAGCTTTATCTACAGGAATTTGAAACACTTGCCGTCAATATGATGATGTAGACAAAATACTTATTGAGACGTAGGATAAATGTTTGAGGGGTACGAGAAACATAAACAGTTTGTGACACATCGAAAATGATAAACAAGAAAAAAGACGAGGTGACACACGTCCCAACCTTACAATTCCAGTGTCCTCAATCATACATGTACAGTATGCATGTATAAGATATATCTCCATTCAAGCATGGACATATTTTCTAAAAACCAAGATGGACCAAGAATGGTTACGCAGTACTTTAAGAACGGTTCAAGAAGAAAATACTTTATTGTCCTGGCTTGTCCTGGCTAGAAGACTAACAAGCAAAGGGCTTTTGATTTGTCCTTCGGATCGACCTGAAATTGACAACACCCCTTAGAAAAATATCTCGGCAAATATTTGATGAGATTTTGACAGGCATTTGGTCATTAAAATCTCATCAAATTTCATGAATTTTTCATGAAATTTTGATATGAAACTATCAAAATCGGGTAAGGTTATTCGTAGGGACTTTTTCTGCAAAAAATGCAATTTTAAGAAAAGAGACAATCGTGCC
>JAQIVE010006073.1:0-12001 GCA_034698285.1 Sminthurinus bimaculatus | reverse complement strand
TCGCCTTTTTGTTCTTCATTATTTTCTTAGAGAGCTCTAAAAACCACTTTTTTAATGTACATTGAATACTTTTAAGCTAAAAGACTCAACAGCCCAGTTGTCTTGTACTTTCTCCAATTTTCATGTACATGCAGCGAAAACAACAAATAGAAAACTCGAGTAAATTGTAGTTATGATGGGTGATGGTAGTCATGCATATACAAGCAAGAAAAAACATAGCTTTAAGTATACACTACGCAATAGCATGTCATGTCATGCAATTGCCTCTTGCTTCCACATGCCAATGGTTAATCGAAAGCGGTTATCTTAAAAACGAAGCAAGGAAATAAATTGGGGATGGAATGAGTTGCTCCTCGAGTTTCCTTAGATGTAGCCACAACAAAATTGCTCCAAATGCCACACATGTACAATGTGCGTACATAAGTTATAATGTGTGGATGCTTTTGCCTCCTTCAAAAACTCAACGACTTGACTTTGACTTTGGCTCGCCTCTCGATGTTCTGAATTTTCCAGCATGTTGTTACTACACCATTACTATGCATGTAACTATCACCGTTTTACTTAGATGACATGTACAGTAGAGCCAATTTATAACGAGCCCCAAATTTAATTGCCGATGCTTACTTCCTTCTATTGAGTTTATAACGTTTACTAATGAGAAGCCATTTTTTGCTCTAAACAACCAGGCTTTAAGTAAATTCTGTATTTTTCTTGCTGGAACCCCGGAGGTTATAAAGTACAGAGCCAGATCATTGAGGTTGTACTGTATGCAAAATGTAAAATTGAGTGGCGCGACTGAAGAAGATTTTGTGTGTATTTGTATGTATGTATGTACATTTTGGACAACATTACATTATAGACTGCGACTTACTTTTTCCTTCTTTGCAAGTGCATGTTGAGCTACGAGGTATGGAAACATGTCCTTACATCCATATATGTATATGTATACATAGAATACATCTATCTATCTATACATACATTTACATTAGTCGTGCTATTTAACGACAGCTTGTTTCAGGCTCACATAGTCCATAGTGAAATATAATGGTCATAAATGACATAGTTAGACTTGCCTTGTAATGGCGGGCAAAACAGGGGAATAAATGGGGGAAATGTTAGGGTAAGAGCATAACTACCACTACTACTACACCACCACCAAATACATACATATTGGACATATGCAGTGTACAGTGTACAGTGTACAAACACAAAAACACACACACAAATGCTTGATATACAAACCATTGTAGAAAACCATAAATGCACAATTTGATGTGCACTACATTTTGCTGGGGAACATTTGGATATTATTACAATATACGTGCAAGTACATATGCGTACAACTATGCTCCAATCTCTGTATGTACTCAAACCAAGTTTTTTTTACATAGCTAACTTTATATAAGTTGTAGATGAAGACCAAAAGTCTCCAAATATAGATGCCGAGAAAAAATGTAGAAATACATGGCGCATTTTGGAACATTTGATAAAAAAATGGAGAAACAAGGAAAAAATTGTCGGTCGATATTTTTGCTATTGTAACTATTGCATTCAATTCCACTACAATATATAAATATAATGGACTGTGTTCAATGTGCTTTACTCTTCGCAAGAAAAAACTGTGTATCTATACATAGTCTAAAGACCAGAGTACGGGTACAAGCGTGGATGGGATGTGATGTGATGCAATAAGAGTAAAAAACCGAACAGAACGAGGTTCTCTTCTATCATTTCCCATCTTTTTGCACACGGCCTACACTTTCCAATGCGTCTGTCTCTGTGTGTATTGTACTTTTGAAGCTCCTAAATTGCGCTGGAATAGCTATGGAAATTTTGCGGGATGGGCGCCAAGAAGGAGATGAGGAGAGCAAGAACTTGTAAAATTGTACAAAAAATGCTGTGTGCTGGAGAGATTTGCCTTGGTTTGGTCTGGTCTGGGTTTTTTGGCTTGTACAAGTAATGTACTATTGTACGTACAACGTACAAGGGTACCCGCCAAAAAGCGGGTGATGCCAGAGAGGAGAGGCAAGAAGTGAAGTGAAGTGGATATGGAATGAAAACATCTACAATGCATAAAATACAATCCAATTGAGGCAAAACTACGGGTGAAATTCGACTTGACGTTAAGTTAAAAGTAAAGGGCTGGAGGCGCATTGGGCCAGTGCAAAAGCAAAGTCAAAGTAGTCAAAGTCGTGGCTGTAGCTAAAATTTCGTTATATACAACAAAATTTGGTCATACAACCAAATAGACACAAAATACAGTTTTTGTGCGTGAGGCCCATCAAAGTGAAAGAGAAAGAGAGAAAACGAGAGAGAGAGAGAGAAGTGCACCTTTTCCCAGTGGGCATTTTGTTTTTCCGGTGCTCTCCCCTGAATTTCATTATCATCCTGGAAATTGTGACATGGACGGATGAAATGTAACGCGGTTACGACTACGACTACAGACTCCCAGGTAGACTTTAGATGTGTTTCAACTTCACTTTAAAGCAACTGTGATTAAATATCTTGAAGCCTCATGTGAAAATTGTTCCTTGTTTTTTGTCATTGTGCAAACAGGATTTTTACGGTGAAAGCGAGCAAATTGCATATACATACAAAATACGATATAATACAGTTTTCACGTTTACATAATATTTATTTATGTATGTGTGTGCGTACATTGTGCATACTTTAAGTGACAGCTAGCGAAAAATCGAGGAATGATCTTGAACTGAATGAGCAGTGACCGTGCCAAGGATATAATGGGGACTGACAAGAGTTGACACGTTATTTTATTACAGAGGGGAGAGAAAGGAGACTGAGGGCATGAGAAAAGACAAACATGGGGCAAAGTCGAACCAATTTCTCATATTAAATGGGCACGCATAGACAAAAACAAGACAAACATGGGCCGAGATTCATCATGCAGAAATGGCTGCAGCAGTCGATACTACATAGTAGTAGTAGTAATGGTTTTACAGCTAACCCTTTCCTTGGCTTCCTCTTCCACTTTCTCACAAGTCAAAATATCCGCAAAAAATATGGAACTTTCTAAACTGAGCTGCGACTTTGACTTGGAGTCAGAGTGGGAAAGTGGTCAGAGAAAAATAATGTGATTGAATTTGTCGTCGAGCTGACTTGTCGACTTGAGAGTTGATCACGTGACAAGTAATTACGACGGACGTTATACTGCACAGCATAGGTTCAATTTCGACTTTATCTTCGACGCTCGACTTGGTGCGTTCCATCCACTCCAGCTCACTCCTCTCCCCCTATACATGTATAAAGATTTGAGCATCTATGTATACAAAATATACATGTAAGCACGGATACTCCTTTATGTACATATAAGTATATAGACAACCGCTCATTTCTTCACGACATAATCCCTCGAGACTTGCTTCAACTTCGACTACGACTACGACTACGACTTTGACTTCAACTTGAGTTGGACTTGGACTTGTACTTGTATATACTTTCATCCATACTTTGACTTGAGCTCTTATTCCCAGCCATACTTGAGCTTCTATGCAAGTACGATAGCTCATACTCTGACGCCAAAGTCGTTGTCGATTTCGACTTTTCCCCTTACTTCTCTCTCCATCTGTCTGTCTATATAATTCATCCGCTTTCCATTCCACTGTTGATCTCCATGGAGCGGAAGGGGAAAGAGCTGATTGAATGGATGAATAAAGGACGACTACTTTTCCCCATCTCTGTCATTTCGATACGATACGATACAAAACTCAACCCTTTCCTTTTCTATACATAGGTCAATATAAAATATATCTATGGATTTTTTCCAAGAAACAAAGTCAAAGATGAAAAACTGTCATATGTATGTGTGTATAGTGTATACGAATGCCACAGAATCCAAAATCAACCTTGGCAGGCATCTTCAAAAGAAACATTCCCCTTGCTCTTTTTAAATTGCTGTACACATTTTTTGAGTGGATTTCCTCGTTATTTTTGCTCCTGTGTCTCCCTCCCCCTCCCAGTCAGGTTTTCTTCAGCAGGGGTGTTTGCACCGACGATTGTTGCACTTGGAAAGAGAACATTGTAACCATGGTACAATGTTCAAATTGAAATGCAGTAGGCAGTTGCAGAGTGCACAGTGTACAGTTTCAAGTCACCTTTCGATTTCCCATTTCCAATTTTGACTGTGACTCCGTCAGCAATCCCAATTTTATTTTTATCGCACAAAGGAAGGCGCACAGAGTCAATACGCATTGGAAGGATTTTCCCGGTGGAATGAGGCCGTAAATCCGTAATTGTTCGTAAAAAACAAGTGTATAAAATATAAACACACATGGGTACATAGTACATACACAGTTACTAGTTCCTCCCTTGTCCTCGGTGACTCCCCGTGAAAGATGGAGTATCTCGGACAAGAGAGAAATGGCGAGAGGGGAGCGAAACTCGGTTTATACATAATGAAGACTAGGTAGAAAATACGTACATACATATAAAAGGGTAAAGAGAGCAACGGGAAGAGAAGACGAGGAAGGATTACAAAGATTGGCTTTGCCTTTTGAGCCAAAGACAATGCGGATTTTGTGACTCTGAGAGATTACTTCTCATTTATGATGATTGATTGTCCGACTTGAGCCGGAACGGGAAGCTAAAGAAAGAAGAAGAGCAGTAGGAGGAAGGGCAGAGGTCTCGTGGAATGGAATGGAATGATGGTGAGGAAGGGAAAACAAAGACGATTATACTCATTACTCTCTCATGATCTGCTAGTTGACTCCTGCCCATCTATTTTTCAGCTTCATTGTCTTTATCCTGGTCATGGACCTTTATCAACGTACATACATGTGCATTGTACATACATTCAAAAAGAACACTGCTAACCCAAATTCCACTTAAATATCTGATCCGACTCGATCCAATGACCTCATCTTCTTATTCGTAGTCATAGACGTCCGCCCCTCAATTTTTCCTTGAAAAACTCCAGCTCCTTCTTCCTGATTCTACGGCGGGTAAAGTGACGTAAAATGAGATGGATCGGATCGGGAAATTGGAACAGTCAGGTTTAAGTCTATATCTTTCTTTCTTTCTCTCTTTCCGTCTTGATGATGGACCAAGACGATGGGCCATTGTTCCTATTACCGAATTCGGAGAAGCTGGACGATATGATTCACATTGTCATTGTCAACTTCATTGTTATTGTCATGTTCGTTTTCATTGGCATTGGCATTGCTATTGTCATTGTCGTCAACTTTGGAAAGGGGAAGTGGCCGGTGGGTCGTAAAAATGAGATTTCCAAGAAGTAGGGAGTGAGTGACTGAGTTAACGTCTTGATCCAGTCTTAAATTGCTACAAGAAAGCGAAGGAGAAGACAACGCTGTTACAGTTTTGTTTCCCAAAGTAAAAGTACAAATGAAATTGAGTTGAAACACGGAGCACAAGTTTGAAAGGAGGAGGAAGGACCTTGTTTGTTTGTCTTTTGAAGTGTTGTTGAGGAGGCAGAGCGAACGCAGTGTGCACAGTGTTCAGTCCACTGATGACGAAAAGAGAACAAAAGAGAGAGAGAGAGAGAGAGAGATAAACCCGCGTTTCTACCCTTTGTATATATATAATCGTATATATACATACAGACAGATAAGCTGGCAAGATGAATTGTCCACAAATCAAGAAAACAAGGAGACCACCCACCACCACCCCTTGTCCAAAAATCCGAGGAAACAACATTTACTATTGTATGTGTGTGTAATACAATGGTTTTTGAATCGGAAGAGGACTTTCAGTCACCGATTCCTCCACACAGACAAACAATCAAGTCGGCGAACAAAGTTTAAAGACTTTGGCGTGTAAAAAACTTGAGAGCAGACTTGAAACTTTTTTCCCTTTGTTTTGTTGTGTGGAAAAATGCACTTGAAATGTCCTGGAAAGACAGAGAGACAAGGATAAGGAACAGATTGCCGAGTCTATTTTTTGTCAACATGCGTATACATTTTTATTTTTATTTTGCAACAACTCTTATACCCTGTAAACCCAGGTATCGTTACGGAGGTTTGGAAGTAAAAATCAAATTTTGGTGTACTCTGTTTAAACTAGCGTCATTGTACTCATTGGGATATTTTTTTCAAAGATATTTCCCAACTTCTTTATTTTCCTCTTACGCACAAGTGCCTACAAAATATCTTTCTGCAAACAGACATCAAATAAAGACGGCGTAGTAAAGTAGACAAAGTGAGCAGATAGGAGAAATTTAAAAAAATCCAAATCATTATGTTGACAAACGGGGGCGTCTGTACAAACAAATAATGTTGACATAATATGTACTTAGTATTTACAAAAAAAGATGAAACGAACGTTAGATGAATAGAAAGAGGAGAATTGAACCAAGATCACAATTTTAAGCTTATTGTTTGCTTATTTAATTTCTCCAAGCACAATCAGATACATAAACGATGAAGGTCCCCCATTCTCTTGAATATCTGTTGTGCCTTTTTATGTAAACTTTAAAAACCACAACGCCCACAAAGCGGGATAAAGTGGGTGCTTTTCCTCCACTATGTATTTTGATATTAGCTCGCATCTCTTTTGTTTTCGGCGGCTACATGCTTGAAATGAAATCACGAAGCGGTTATGGGTTATGATTCTAGTTATGTATATCAAAAACTAGGACCAGCATTCTCTTTCGCCATTTTACCCTTTTCTGTTTTGAAATTCTTTGTAGTTTCTGTTTACTTTTTTTCGGGTGCTCTACCTCCATTTATGTTTTTTATCCATTTTACTTACGTAGCCATGTATTGTACAACGTACACGTATAAAAATGTATGTACTCGATGTAATAGCGCAGAGAAAAGTGAAGAAAAGAAGGGAAACGAAAGTTGCATTGCACAATGGATTGGACTGTAGCTGGCCCCACTCAATGGGCAATGTGTATGTGTGTGTGTGTGTGTGTATCTAGTATCTACAATTGTTCTGGAACAATTCCATAAAATTCAACTGTATTTTAATGCGCCCTACATTTCTATATACACGTACGTTCGTATATAGATGCAATACATACACATGCATATGGATGATGTGGGAAAATGGCCATTTCTTGTTTGTCTTCTTCTTCTTCTTCGGCTACTTTTGATACATATTTGCAGTCGGGTTTTCTCCGTCGGTTCAGTTTATGAAGTAAAAAAACTTGGATTTTTCGCAAATACGCCAAGTGCCCAGTTAAAAGTGCAGCCACTCTTGGCCGATGGGTTTATGTATGCCATATGTACATGTGTGATGGAATGAAATGAGAGGAGAGAGTGGCACACTGGACTAGACTGGACTTCAACTCAACTGGATCTGGGATCTGGATACATATCGAGTCCACGTCCAGCCAGTTCATTGTGGAATGTAGGGCTTTTTTCTCCTTGTTGAAGAAAAATAGATAGATAGATATAAAATACACTTCGTACATGCGGCGTAAAAAGGAGAGAAAAAAGGATGCACACACACACACACAGAGAGACACACAGGAAAGACAGCGGCTTGAGGCTGAAGGCAAAGGCAGAATCAGATCTCGAGCCAAGGCAGAGTGACGACAGACTGGAGAAGGGCGAAGAGAAAGAACCCAAGACTCGTCTTCCTCTAGTTCCTTTTCTTCTACTTCTTCTACTCCTTGTTGAAAGTGCTCTCACACATCTTTCTATGGCTAAGTGCTGGCATTTCCTACACGTAAATTATTGAAAAGAGCAGAAAAACTGAACCACCCACAGGAAAGTGAGGACTTCACTTCCTCGCCATTCCTTTCCTTTTCTATCTTTTGGATATTCTTTCCATTCTATTCCATTTTACTCTAGTCCACTTCATTCTACAATGTATACTTATACCATACCATACTACGTACAGTATAAGATTTCTTTCCATTTCATTCCATTCAGCAGTCTCTGTGTATGTGTGTATGAGCCCACTTGCTGGCCAAAATAAAGAGAAGGGAAGCAGAAAGAAAAAAAGAGCCGTCTTTTGCTTTTCTGTGTGTGCAAACTGCACCCCACTTTCATTTCATTTCATTCCACTTCCACATCCACTTGTACTCCATCCCATTCTTTTTCTCCAATTTTTCCTCCGCTTACATTCCTTTATTTACACTAACTAACTCCAACCAACTCAAACCATGCAGCTTTTAGTAGCGAGATTTGGCATTGTGTATGTATAAATTATACGAATTTTTACCTAGACCGTGTAAATTTTCACTTCGTTTTTTGGAAACATTTTTGGTGTGAATTTAAATTTGTTAGCTATTTTTGCTACCTTTTTGATGAATCTTCGGGAGGAAAAACAGAAAAACGATGCAAATTTCAAGTCGCTGTTAAAACTCCATAGTAAGGGCCCATATATCTGTGAAACAACTGAAACGACCATGCACAATGTACAGTTGTTATATATCTATGTATGTACTTTAGCCGTAAAAACACTAAAGGACAGGCAGAGCCAACAAGATTGAGGGAAGCTGGAAAAGAGGCTTGTCAAATCACACTTTGCTTTCTCCCGTAGTCGCTTCTTCTTTTTTTCTTCTGCTTCTTCAGCTTTTGCTTGTGTTGCCTCTAAACTGGTTTTGGTTCTGGTTGAGACTGGATGAACGACCTGAATAGTTGAAATTGCCACTGAATTGAAATTGCAAACTGTTATCTATCCACATTCGCATTCAGTAGCCAGCCACTCAGATTCAGCATCAGCATCAGCATTGGCTCCAACTCTATGTAGTTCCATATGATACGATACGATACGATACGATACTTGCTCACCATCGAAATTCAATAGTCGTTCAATAACCCTCAATGAACGAGTTCTTCTCCGGTCTGATTCTTCTTCTTCGTCTCGTGCTTCTAGTTTCTTCTCTTCTTCCGATCGCTTCAACAATCAACCATCAAGCAACTCACACCACAAACCACAAGAACCTCAAACCAGATTCAAAAGATCCAGCATGACCACTGACCACACCATGAACACAGTGATGACCATGTCCATGTCCTGTCTCCTCTTTCCTTATGACCCAGGCTAACGGCTATCCCATGAGATTAAATGACAAGAGAAGGGCCCATATCCATCCGTACCTACGTACTTATGTACATAGGAAACAAAATGTTTTTCTACCATCTTGAAAGAAAAACGAGGGAAAGAATGCTCTTTGTACCGTGCCATTTAATCAGGGAGAAACACCTTAAACAAAGCATAAAATGTGTAAGATGTACGTTTTTGTTCACAGGGACAGAGACAGACACCCACTCGGACTTTTTATCCGGAGAATTCTGAGAAAGACGGAAAACTCCCTTTAATTTAAGATTAACATTATTTGAATGAATTACATATCCACAATGAGAAATGGAGATGGAGACGGAGATGAAAATGAAAATGAGGATAACAATGTCGTTCTGTCTCGATGCCCTTCAAACAACAGAGCAAAAAATACAAAGAATAAAAGGTAGGACGAGACAGACTTGTTCCTCTACAAATTTACGGTTTCGTCACAGCCCAAGACGTTGACGAGACGGAGGGAAATAAAACAAGAATAATATTGTGAAAGAAAGGCCAAGTTGATGAAAATGAAAATGAAAGAAAATGCGAAGCAGGTGTTGTGTGGCAACCTGCACAGTTTTGTATATACATTGTACATTGTACATGTACAAAAATGGGGGCCCAAGTAAACAAAACAGTGGAGAGGAAACAACATTTGGGCAAAATGTGCCCATTAGCCATTATGACCAGTGGAATTGTACTTTTCCGAGTCCTGCTGTTGCTCCTCTATCTCCCTCTCTCTCTATCCTTGTCTTTACCCTCGTCTTGGTCTTTAAACATTGAATCGAGAATTGGTTGGTTGGTCCTGGTGGTCCACGTCTTTTTGGTGGTGGTTGTTGTTGTTGTTGTTTTTGTTGTTACTGTTGGTTGGTTGGTGGTGGTCTGGTGCAAATTCCCCAATAAGTGAGATGAGAATGGCAAAACAAGCGAGACAAAATAGTTTCTGCGTGTCTATCTAATGTTCACTTCTATTGTGGATACATTTCATTCCACAGTTCGTTGCCTATGTATCTGTATATGCCCAATATGCCCGATGTACAAAGGGAAATGGACATGGACGTGGTGGAGGAAAAACGAAACGACCCTCTCGCCGACATCATCTCATCTCGTATTGCAAACCGAAATCGTCTCTTTTGCCCATTTCCCTCGCTTCCCCCGGCCTCTCGCCATATTTTTGCAATAAAAGGCGGCGGTCTTCATGTACTTTGTGTGTTTTTCGACCGTATCATTTTTCATTCTCAATCCGCCGTTTCATTTTCATTGCCTTTTCCTTTGTCTTGTCGTGTCTCGTCCTTTGCCTTGGTGGATGGACACTTTGTGTGTACGCACCCATTACGCACACTTTGAACATTGTGACCAGCAGAAATGAGCTTTTGAGGAGCGAGGATTAAAATTCACAAGTTTTTTCTTTTGCAGAGAAGGGAGTAGAGAGCGGAAAAGAAAAAAGAATGGAATAGGAAATGTGAGCGGGGTTTTTTTCCATGTATTTTTTGTGAGCTCTCCTTCATTTGAATGTGAGTTTCATTCCAATTTTTTTCGAGTTGAGTTCAACTTGCGTTGAGTTTGGGCTGCTCTAATGGGAAAAGTATTTCCCGAGGAAGAGTCTGAGGCTGTCTATGTTTCGGTTTATGTATATATCTTTGACTATGAGTCCGCATCTGTATCCATGCCCATGTCTAAAATGTACTATGTATGTAGTTTCTGGGTAAACTTTGTTGGGGAAGTTTTCATCAAATTTCCATTCTACAATATGTATGTATGTAAGTATGTACGCACCCGTTTGCACATTTTTTGTACTGTACAATAGTTATAATTACAACATTATGCGCAGACAGCAGACCGCCTTTTTAACTAAAGCGAATGTTTTTTTGGTGTTGTGTAATGCGTAATCAAAGTAATAAAAGTTGTGTCAATTATTCAACAAAACCGACAACAAACCAAAAAACAACAGCAAGAGGAGTTGAGGAAAATTCGATGACTGAAAAAACAACAAAGTTTTGTGTTTGTTTTGAGTGATGGTATAATTATACTGGGGAAAACTTTGTAACGATTTACATTTATGTATGTAAAAGTAAGTATAACAAATAATGCAGTATTTTTGCAATGTATACAAGATATACATAAAGTACAGTAACAAGTTTAGTTGAGTCGGGAGGAAAGTTTCAAAAAATATTGTTTAAAAATTAAACGAGTTAGTTTATTGAGTTTGAGCTGAGCAACTCAACGTGACCAAGCAAGATGAAACAAACAAAGGATGCAATTTATAATCCTCACCCACGTCCCTCCTCCTTCTCTTTATCCTGCCAAATGTGTGACGGACTATGTATGTATGTAGATCGTAGATGGGACAATGGGACAAAGTTGTGATTTAACTAAAATCCAAGCTGAAACGATCAAAGTCGGTATACTGCCAAGTCGTCAGGTAAAATTAAATTCGGAACCTACACTTTAAGCTCGCAAACTGCATGATGAAAGTGAAAAGAGCATTAAAACGCATAACCATAAGTTCCCCTAATCCGAAACAACAACCCAAGTTTTGCATAACAGTATTTTATAAAAACAAAGTTTGAAAAGACAATAAAGATAAGACTTCAATCATGATTTTGTAAGTATTATATGTGTGTACCAAAAGCCACAAATAAAGCAAAATCTCACGTTTTAATATACCAATCCGTCCCTCTGCCTATTTTGTAGATTAATTGGAAATTTTGAAGGATAAAAGATGCTATGAAACGACTTTCTTCGTCTTTTCTCTTTCTCTGCTTTCCCTGTGTTTGGATTTACGTGCATAAATGCAGACATGAGCTTTGTGATTAAAAAGGATAAAGGATGTTATTATAAAACGACTTTTTTCTCTTTATTTTTACCAAGTGTTTGGATTTTGTTGTTTTGTTCAATTTATTAAAATTGCGTTGCATTGGATACAGATTTACATACTCTCTAGATTTTAATATGTTGTGACTCTTCACGGACTACGCGCCACATAACATCGGAGATTTTTTTCCATGCATTT
>JAQIVE010006072.1:0-12004 GCA_034698285.1 Sminthurinus bimaculatus | reverse complement strand
GAAAATACAGTTTTCGGGAAAAACACTATACGCAAAGAGGTATTGTCCAAGTTTTGTACGTTTGGTGACATAAAAAGCACGAATTGGCTCAATGGAGTAAAATCGATGTTGGAACCGGATTTTATATTTAGCCTTTTCAATTTCACCAAATGAGATTTGGATTTGGATTTTGAAATAGTTTTTTCCTCTATATTATACATTTATGTATTTATGACTACAATTGTTACCATTGTTGAACATTTTTATTATATTTCTGGGTGGCTGTCATTTACTTTTGGGTTTTGATTTCCGATTTGGATTTGGATTCGGATTAAACGTTGAAACTTACTTAACTGAAAACAAGGCAGTTGGTCAGTTTGAGCTTCTGTATTAATCGGACGTACATTGCTACAAATATATAAAAGATACATTGATATCCGTCAGTATTAATCATCCAGAGCGGTGTTTGGAATGAGAGGATTGAGAATTGAGAATATTCAAAAGAACGAAAAAATAATTTTTTCTATATACATATACATATGTTATAAGTTTCCAATATTTTGATCCCCAATACTAACCTTGGCGTACATGTAAATACATACATTGACATTGACACTGACATTTTCACAGAACAAGTTTACGGATAAATGGAGGAGATTTTCATTTTTACAGAGGAAACTATAAACTGCATGACTTTATACTTGTATGTAACTATCCAATATGACGGCTTAAGGTCGGCACATATTTTGTCCCAGCGACGTTCATCTTCTCTTTATATCCGTAATGGTCTATAATATAGAGCATTGCAGGTTTTTGAGTGAAAATAAGCTGATTTTGCCCAATTTTCCTTTCCATATTTATCGGTTCGTGGTTATTATTGTTATGGGTACTTTGGTCGTCTGTCGAATAGAAAGGGGCGAGGAACGAACCCTTTTTTCCTCGTGGCACGCTTTACTCCTCTACTCTCTACTCTTCTTCTTCATTTCATTTTACATCTATTGATATTGATTCACTCTACTCTTTACTTTTGGTGTACTTTTTTCCTTTTTTCCCCTCAAAAACATTGTACATTGTGTTATATAGGAACAAAAAAACAGTGTGTATAATCATAATAGTTTTTCACATTTTTCATATCCCCAGAAAAAATCCATTGAAAAAAACGTCCATCGCATCTCCAAACATTCATTTTGTGTGTACTTGGATTTGTATTTGTATTTAGTTCAATTCGATGCAATTCTCGAATCGTTCGCTCGCATTGTACATGCATTTACAATAAGAATTTATGGGCTGTATGTTGTTCTTATAACTATGTATAATGTATATGTAATATATATGTAAGACATGTTTAGCTTATATGTATATCTCCTTGATGTTTACACTTTGCTAGTGGACGCAGTAAATGTGCGTACCTTCGACTTTTGTATATAAATTCTAAAATATGAAAAACATGGAGATTGAAGGGCCGACTGCCGACACATAGTTACAT
This sequence comes from Sminthurinus bimaculatus, assembly GCA_034698285.1. Lineage (NCBI taxonomy): Eukaryota > Metazoa > Arthropoda > Collembola > Symphypleona > Katiannidae > Sminthurinus > Sminthurinus bimaculatus. The sequence goes on along the minus strand of JAQIVE010006072.1, from coordinate 10,539 downwards.
CTATGGGCCTACGTGTAATGTCAGTGCACAGCAGTAGACAGATATATTATAGTTTAAAAAAGTACAGGAAAAATCTACGCATATTATAATCGCCCTCCTCATCTCCATTATAATGTAAAATACATATTATACACAAGCTTTTTGGAAAAGGAAAAAGGATGAAGCACATGCTGACGGACTTCTGTCCTTCTTTCCTTTTGCCCTTCTCCTTCTCTCTTTTTTCACAATTTATTCCCATTTTTCGATTACCTTCAACATTATGTTCAACATTCAAAACCTTTGAATTTTCCTTATTTTTCCTCGTCATACTTTTTCCCCATTCAAAATGTAGCTCAAGTGTATGTTGTAACTTATTGTGCATATAAAATGAAATGACAGCCAAAGCCGTCTGATTTCTATGTATTTTACAACACTCCAGCTTGACGGCGCGCTGACGCCGGCACGAGACTTTATTTTTCAAGTTGAAGTCATCCACAAAAATCGAAACGAGATCTTAAATCTACATTAAATGCATATGGGTCGTGAGAAAGAGTGTGAAAAATCATTTTTTCTACAAGGGCTCTTCAACGTACAAAAGCGGTGGGTAAAATTGGTCAACCGTCGTTTCAGTACCAATATTTTTACTTGCAATAGTAACCGAGATCAACAACTCTTCTTAAACAGTAGTGTTATATGACGACTGTACATTGTACATTTTGGGGAATTTACAGCATTTATTAGTTTTCTCTCCTTCTGAGGTTACGGTAGATGTTTTTGTAAAAAATTGTTGAAAATATTCTTGCAACACAATGGGTGTAGGAGAGCTAGTAAAACGGTTAGAATGTGTAATAATTATTCGAAAGTGTGTGTTTTGGTGTGTGCTGGCAGTGGCAGTTAGCCCGTCATCATCGTAGTCGTCGGCATAAATTAATTTCAACTCCAACTCGAGTCGCTTTAATGGGCTTCATGCATCCATCTGCAAACCATCTCTCTCTCCCTCTCTCTTTGGCTATTGCAGAAGGATTTTCTGGGAAATGGAAAATTATCTGTGGATTCGTCATTATTACACTTTACATTCACATTCATCTGTATTTGCCTACTAAATGTATGCATGCTATGTATCAATACTATTATTATTATTGGATTGACATGACGATTTCTCATCATTTTCACCATTACTAAATTTCCCAATAGCTACTGGCGCTGTCCTTACCATATCTCATGAATATATTTATTACACTTTGTGTGGCAATGGTGGAGAAATTGCTATTTAGCATTTAACACTATGATGTATGCATGTATTTATGTAAGTAAATTGTAGACCTAGATGCATACCTATACAGTTATCCAGCCATCGTTTTAGTTTTCAATGTATGTACATAAATGATGTTGCATCATAAAATGTTGAATAGATTTGACTGTAGCCTTCATCATGTACAACTTTACAAAGTCCAGGAATGGTGTTATGTGCTATTCGATGGTCAGTTGGAACTTATCAGAGGAACTGATGAAGAAGTGTAGAGTGTAGATTTGTACATATATATGGGTGTTGATTCTGCTGATGCTCGGACTTGCATAATTATTTCGGAGAAAATGAGCGGATTGAATTAGTAATTGGACAGGGTAAGAATTTCAAGCTCTATCCAAATCATCAGAATTATTAATTATGTTAAACTGTTAAGCCTGTTTCGGCTAAAGACCCATGACGCCTTCACATGTCTGCACAATCATCATTATCACCAAAGTACAGTCCATGTACAAATTACTGCCGTAATATTATGTGAATCTGAACGGAGCCACACACATTATGTTGTTTTAATAGAAGCATAATAAATATGGATATGAGTACATTTGAGAACATTTATTGGAGGGCTAGAACTGGAGCCTCCAGGCAGTTGACTGTTATTATCAACATCAGCCGATAATTGAGCTGGAATCAAACTTTGCTTTTTACACCCGGATTTTTTTTAGCCGAATATATATATTTTGCAAAAAGTTTATAATGTACAAAAATAACTGTGTATGTGTGAGTCGTGAGTATGTTATACCTTCTTTTTGTGGTTTATGACCTTGTAAATACAGAGTGGCAGTGGGTTTAAAAATCGAAGGAAATTTTTAGTTTTCTCTACCCAATTTTCCCTCTGATGTGGAACTTTACGCTCAACTTTTATACGTACTTTATGCTGGTGAAAATACTTATTATTATAAAATAGATGTTTATACGTTATACATTGAGCGAAATAGTGTGCAGTCGGGGAGTTCGATAGTTCTCGTAAACTTTTCATTTTCCCTCGCTTTCACTCCGTTTTCTCTCTCTCTCTTGCTCTCTCTCCGTTCTCGTTGCTCGCTGTAGCACTCACAATTTACGATTAGCAAGTTGGTCAAGTCAAGTAGTAAAGTTTGTTCGGGATTTCGGATCGTCTTATTTGATTTATACACGAATTTATAATTTAATCATACATGGCACCATAACTGCCGTCATTCCAACGCGTGAGACTGGAAACCAAAGGTATTCCAGTGTGCCAACGGATATATCCATGTAAATTTCTGTTTTCTACATATTCCATCATTTGTATTTTCCATGCATTTCTGCAGTACGTATATGCGTATACATATGTGAATACATACGGCATGTAGTTTTGTTGGTATCTTCACACGCCACCGTTACGGGCCAAGCTAATGACAATGGCAAAATCTATAGGCCGTTGCACAAACTTCAAAAAGTCTAATGACTTCAAACCAACAGAGACAACTATTTTATGCACACATATACATACATACATACATATTCCAATGGGTCTGCTACTACTGCTACTGCTTTTCCTAGCTTTCGTATAGTTTTTGGGAGCAAAATTATTGCCACTATTACGATGGTTTCAATGTGTATAGTTTGTAGCTTTTGTCTATGAAAATTTTGAAACTCACCATATACATAGAAGCATGGTCGATTTTCTATTGCCCATATTCCTACTTCTATGGTAGTTACAAAATACAAATACAACCAAAAGAATATGGTATTTTCAATTGGAACATTTGAAAGCATGAATAACGGATGGCGAACACAAAATATTCTTATACTGTATGGTATGCCTTATATAGGAAAACAAAAACACGAACGAAACGGAAAAGCTTTCAACCACACCTCAAAGTCTGATAGGGCTGATTGATATTGTATATTTTACATTGTATTCTATTGTACCCCGCGTACAAAATGTTATTTATGACATGAAATTACAACTTGACTATAATGGAAAATCATAAAGTTTTCTTTAAAAAAGTACAACCTACAAATTATATGTATGGATTTTTGAATTGTATCAAAAAGCAAATAGATCGATAAGGGATTATGTTTATTGTTTAGGGCTTTTACAGTTGGCCAAAGCCGACAGGGATTGAAAACAATGCAAGAACATTTTCTTTTGTAAAAAGTGTCTTTTTTCTCACGAATAATACAAACTTGATACAAAATTTTAAAGGTTTACGACCTTAGTTATAATATGTGTACGGTTTTTCAACTAAAAGTTCTGAATGTCTCTTGCATTTAATCTATTTATACTATGCTGTAATAATCATTTATACGAACACGTAAGTAAGATATTAGTGTAAAGAGAGAAAAAGCCAATTTCGTATGCGTTGCACTCAAAAATTTGTAAATTGCGTAAAACTGTAGCTGTGATGTAAATATGTACTCTGACCCTGGGTATTGCAGTTTTACATTTTTTAATCCTTTTATCCCTAATTTCTTTCATGACAGTAGATATTGAGATATGAATGACGGTGACGTTTGACTTTTGCAAAAATAAATGTTGAGAGTAATACTCGTCTAATCTATGTAATATCTACAATACAATGGAGTACATGGGCATTCATTCGCTTGGCTTATGATTCTGTTTTGTAGCTGGGGAAAAAATTTCTGATCAGCACGCAAAATCCAAAATATAATCGAGGGAAAAAGGAAATTTTTTAAAGCTATAAGACCTTGTCTGTATGTATAACGGATGTCTGCCAGAGTACATACCGAGTATATATAGTTCGCACATAATATTAGGCATGTGTACGACTCGAGTAAAATTGTGTGAGAACGGTGAAAAGCAGGAGAAAATAGAAAAAAAGTGTATATATATGTGGAGTAACTACATACTTATATATGAGCGATCAACAAGAGTTTCAATGTTTTACTTGATTCCCCGATCTCCGCTACTGATATGCACATGTAATGCATGATTATGCTTATATTGTACAATTCCCGACCATGACTTATATGGAAACTAAACAGCTCCTGCAGATATTTTGTTCCTTTGAAAATTTACTATAAACATTAAGTTTTATACCATTGTGTATGTGTAAAGTTTTAACTGGATACTTGAATGCGCGGGACTGCACATAGTACATACTTACTGCATACTATTTTGTACTCTTTACGCTGTGCAGTTATCTCTGTATTATTTCCTACGATATATACATTAAACACGTGTTATATGTATTCTTCCTATTATTTTATCTATGTGTGTGCATAGGTATACATTATACATATCTGTTCGCATTGGAGCGGACAGAAACTCCACATATTTTGTATTTTTCCTGGGAGAGAAATTCACTATAACTTATTCCGAGCACAGTTATTATACGAAGGAGAAAGGGAGAGAAGAAGCGAAAATGAGAATGACGGGAAGAGAAAAAGAAAGGAACGAGCAGACGTTCTGCTTGCTGCGACGAGAGAGAAAGAGGAAAGGGAAGAGAGAAACTTGGAGCTTATTTATGGAATATAAAGTTTAATTGATTTACAAGAGAGACAGAATATAGCTATCGATTAAATAATCAATAGTCTCAGCTTGAACTGCACAATATACAACACAATAAAATACAATACAATAACTTGCAAGAAAAGACGAACGAGAGAAAGATTCAACATACAAAATTAGTATGCATGTTATGTTGGATTTTTACTCTCTTGTCCTTCTTCATATTCCTTATACTTCTTTTTCTTCTTCGTCGTCGTCGTCGCCTTTTTATCCCATATGGCTATAATATAGCACACATAAGAAATCTGCAGTATAATAATGCATGGCAATAGAGAAAACTATGACATTCTTATTGTTTTCCTTTAAAAAAATTCCGTTGCGTTATTTTTCTCTTTTGTCCTTGTATTTTACGCCTTCATTTTTTGAGTGTGCTCCTCTTGCAACTTTTATTTTCTGTCATATTAATATTAATGCTACTCCATGCCCGCCTTCTGGCGGACACAAATTTATTTGGTCATTTGAAATTGACTGCCCGTTTTACCTTAATGCGAAATAGGATCATGGCTGCTCTTTTATTCCATTTGTTCCTTACTCTTTATTTTTTAGTCTATACATTTAATTCCTTGGATACATTGTTAAAATTCAAATTATAGGGACGTTTTGATTTTATTTGGGCAATATCTTTAAATTTTAGTATTATTATAATTGGGCTTGTTTTACATAAATTTGTGTGTCATAATATTGTGACGAATGTCAGGCCAATTTTCTAAATTAGGGTATTTTGTAGGAATTGTAAATACCAGATACCAGACGTTGGCATTTCCTTGTTTCAAGTTATCTTGCACTGTATTTGTATGTTTACATACATTGTTAAGGCCATTTAAATATGAGGTAGAAAGTTGAATTTCCATCAGCATTCAATGTTTAACATGTTCTACAACAAATAATAATAATAGCATAACATAGAAAATCCTTGTCGCCCGGTGTATTCTTTAATTTAATCAGTATTCTTCTTTTGTTTCGACGTTCGGCGTTTGACTGTCGACTGTCGTCGTATTTTAAGGACTTATTGTGATTATTATGAGGGTTATTATTATTATTAGTACCATTAAATATTATCGCTGAATAGAAAATAGAAAATAAGGGAAAAGACGAAGAAGAATGATGAAAAAAGGAAAATATATTTCTTCCTTTTTCACGTATGGCACTTCACTCAAGTCATAGCCATAATGCATGCATAGATAGATTGAACATTTCAGGTATGTATCTTCATGTATTATATTATTATACTTGAACAGTTTCTCCTTTTTCATACGGCGGTCTACAGATACAAATACAAAATGAAGTAGTATAAAGAAAGATGCATGTAATGAAAGTGTAGAGTGTAGAATGTAAAAATATGAATATGGGAGAGAAATGCTTGACAGCATGCAAGGTTTTCTCCCTCATCGAAACTCTCTCTCTCTCTCCACTAGTGAAACTCAACTCAACTCACAAGAAGAGTGATAGAAAGGAATTGAAAGGAATAAAAAACAATTTTCTCTTTTCGACGAACCGTATTTAGCTTAATCGTCGTTGATTTGATGCGTGAGACTATGGAGTTGAAGTAAAGGAGAGAGAGAGAGAGAAAGAAGTAGAGTTGATGGCATGCATGCCATTTTACCATATTCACAATTCACAATTTTATAGAAATACACATCAACTACAAATGAAATGAAATGAATGGAAGCTTTGACTCTCTCTTTCTGTCTGTCTCTCTCTCTCTCTATACCTTTCTCTCCTTTTCTCCCAAACTCAGAAATCAGAAAACAAGTTAATGCGTGCTTCAAATATACGACTAGGAATATGGCCAAAAAGAAGTAGAAAACAACACACGGCACAGGAGCTCCATCATTTGTATTTCAATTCTTCGTGGAAGCAATCCAACAAATATGAAACCCAAATAATCCTCACGATTAGTCAAAATTCCCTCTTTTTCTCTGCCTTCGTCTTTCTCTTGAGAAATGGAAATTGAAAAAGGAGAAGAAGAAAATAAATAAATACAAGAAAAGAAAGCAGGCGAATAAAAAGAAATAAATAAAAACTATGGGAAGAAAATATAAAGTAGAAAGGAAATCTAGAGAAACAAATAATGGAATGTCTAAATCCAAATCCAAAGTCATCGTCATCAACATATGGGGGAAATAAAAAAAATCAAGTATGTGTGTACGACGTACGGTTTACGGTTTGTACAGCAGCATTTTGTACACATTATGTATACGCTGTGCAAGGTTCAAACAACTACAAAGACAAATTTGTCTTGTGTCTTGAATACAACAACTCGTATTATTCTTGTCAAAAAGTTTAGTGCAAGCTCAAAAGAAGATCTTAGACATGTGGTTGTATGTACAATGTACATATGTATACAAAATACATGGAAATTTTCTGTAGCTTCTTGGTGATCGACGAAAAATTGAATTTAATTCACATTTTACAGGCGGCTTGGATTTAGCTTTAATGAAACGAGATTTTCGTTCTGCTTATTTTTTCGTTTCTTTTCGGAAATTTCAATAAATTCTACACAAAGATATGTAGCCTAGCTACATGTGTAATGTTTATAAGGCTAAACTTATTATGTATATTGTTTGGGGATGTAAATTTTTTTTTCAGACGGTACAGTGGAAACTTTTATGCTTTCATTGTTCATTGGGCTGAACCCGCATGGTTTTTGTACAAAGGTAACTATTTTACTTAGCTAGAGAATGGAATTAATGCAAACAGGGGGGTTCGTATTCGTATACATACATAGATACATGCTGAAATTGTCCATACAGTTTGTACCTTCTTTTGATGGTTAATGTTAAGTTTATTGTACATGATTTACTTGGACTTGCGTGAATTCAAGTCCTTATATTTTTTTAGAGTTGATTTGATGTTTTTATTCCACGATTTCAATTCCTTTTCGATTGGAGTCGTCCGACTGTACTCTCTATACTCAATAAGTCAAAACTTTGTTTTCTCCGTTTTCTACCTTTCTGGAATGGATTGAGAAATGAAGTCAAAACGAACCGACTGAAGAGTGAAGAGTTAAGTGTTTCCCCCGTTTTTGAAATTGTCATATTCGTATTAATGTTGGAAAGTCGTAAGTCGTATAGAGGGATAAAAAATTATTAGGCAAATATACTTCATCTGTATGCATAAAATATGTTGCATGACACAATCTTGTAATATCTACATACAAGATTTTATTGACTTTCCAATAGTCAGTATCATATAATATAATGAATCTGAATCTAGTGAAGTTTGATACTTTTTCATGTTTATTCTTACTTTGATGATAAAGATAAAATGCTTTTACCAGGAAAATCAAGTAGTCTTACAAGTTTCGTGTGAACTTAATATTAAGCATTAAAAAACGCAAGCAAAAATGTTTTTATACTTCCATTTTTCAAACAACATTATTTTCTACATGGAATTTTATGGTAGTGATAGCAGTCGGTTCGGTTGATCTTCCTTTGAAAATATAAATGTAAAAAGTACAACAAATCAACTGACCCTTTTGAATTAAAGCAGGTATGTCTGTGTGAACCACAATTTTTGTACGTAGATGTATGTTTACATGTGAAATGAAAGTGAAATGTAAATAATAATAACTTGTTTTTATAGACTTGAGCATAAATGTTTTCTTGAATTTGTCTACAAGACGTAGAATCATATAGTATGAGTGATGAATGCATGAATAAATAAATACATAAAGTGAATGAGTGAATAATATACAGTAAGACTGCTGTAAGTTGTAAGTCGTAAGTCATAAAAAAAGTCTAGAGCTTCCTGTTTGTATACTTATATTTATACAATTGTCAAAAGCTATAACATTTTGTGCAAAGTAAAAGATGCATTAGTAGTTTAGCAATCGAGACTTGTCGTTATTTCTTGTTTTTTTCTCTATTCTAAAAGTACTGTACAAAGGGTATTTAAATAAATCAAAGGGGAAAAAATTCGTTTCATCTTCCCTATAATTATAAGCCACGGTAAAAAATTGGATTGAATTGGCTTTGACTTTAGTTGACTTTCCTTGGATGGATAAAGGTTTAAGGTAGAATTTTCTTTTACATACCTGCACAGACAAAATACTAATTTGTATAGAAAATTTCCTAGTTCGGTTTTATTATACATAACGAGTTTCGAAATTTTTTGATTTGTCAACGTTCCTTGTTTGTTGGACATTGTGCATATAATATGTAATATGTAAGCATGTATGTATGTAGCTTTTATGTACAAGTATGTTGTTGTAGCTGTTGTACGAAAAAAGTACATGTAGACGACTACGAGGTTGACGATGACGCCGATGACCATAATTCAGCAAATTGAAACAAGTTGTCCGACATATGTTGTAATTTGTAGTTGTTCCAAAATGGAAAAGGAATGGATAATATTTTCTTGAGTTGTGATGGAGAAAACAACAAGGACATGTATGACGTGGCCACATGAAAGAAATGAAAGAAAGTTCAAGTCATTCTATTTATTATCGTCTTTAACTTTCCAACTTGTAACTATACACTTGAACGAAACGAATTTTCCTCTTTCTTTCTCTCTTCTTCCGGTATGAATAATAAAAAAGTACATGAGTAGCATGGGTTGTGGGACTTCCCTTTTAATGTTCGGATTTGGAGCGGCGACGGCCGGTTCAATTGGTGTAATGCGAGGAATTTGTCCAGGTTTGCTTTTTCCAGTATGATGTTGCTCTTATTTTGTTGTAGCTGTATACGTATACATAGGCTCAGATTGGTAACTATTCAAATTTGAGGGCTAAAGTCAATTGTAGGAGTATTCATGAATGAACTTGGGCATTATACAGGAGAACCGGGATAAATTGAGACATTTTGGTTTGATTTTTACTGGACAACTGTGTATGTATGCACAACTTTTTGCAAGCGTTCTTGTTAGGACATTTTTTACATACATGTACAATAAATATTAACTTTTCTACATCGTGTACATATTGTACTGACTTATTGTATTTTCCTTCATATTATGATTTTGTAGTTGGTTCCTTTTTTAGGGCTAATGATTGCTTATAATGAAATACTAGTTGTCAGTTGGGACTGACATGTAAAAGTATGTATACGTGAGTTAATAAATGTATGTATTTATGCTTACATGTATGTACAGGCTGCTTGCCGAATATCTACTCCAATTGATGGCTGATAGAGAAATAGATAAAATCAACGTACATGCTACTGTTACTGATAAGAATCGAGTTGGCTTACGATAAATTTTATAGGGGAAAGAGAGTCTCCTATAAAGACAACATACATATAGCTTAACATAACATGACAGCATGTAGATACCCACACACACACATACACACAAGGTTGAAGTTTCAAAGACAAAGACTGACTTGAGTTGCGGAGTTAGACTTGAACTTTATATTCAATTTTGGTTACCTTTTCCTATGAATGCATATTCAGTGAAATTTGTATATTGTAGATTGAAAAGAATCGAGTGTGTATATGTGTGTATTGACGGGTAAAATGTAAATGTGACGTTGAAGTTTACCTGCCATGTGAGTCAATTTCAATTTCAATTTGCTTTATTTCATTTGATTTGAATGGCGAATCAAGTCAAATTGAAAATTCGATTCAGTTCTACATAGTTGAGTTGAGTTGAGTTGTGTCGAGTTGAATTCAACTGACTTGTGAATTGTCACACTGAGGCTCGAAATAATATGAAAATTGTGTGAGGGAACTTCATTTTATATTTAAATTGGATTTTCGATTTGGATTTTGTCCGCATTTCTAATTACATAATTCAAAACGTCATGTGTGTCTTTAGTTAT
>JAQIVE010006071.1:0-12005 GCA_034698285.1 Sminthurinus bimaculatus | reverse complement strand
TCTCAGCCAGAAGTAACTTTCTGGCTGATGCTTTGTAAGGATTTCATCGTTTGGGAGGTTTGAAGCACCCTAATGTAGATACAGCCAAATGCAAGGTAAAAGGACGATTTGCTCGTGTAGTTACTTGAGGTGGGTGGATTGTCGTCGAAATGGATCGATTTGATTGAACAATCCTGTGTTGTTTGCCTTTTCTCTTGGATGGTTGGTTCGAACGGTTTGAGGTTGCTGAGCTGAGGCTCAAAGCGCAAAGGTTCCCCGTGTGTAATTTGCTACTCGCCTTTCAGCATCCTCAATCAAAATCACAGTCGAAGAAGAGGTAGAAAAAGAAATCGAAGAAGAGGAAGAAGAAACGGAGAGGAACAGAGGAAAAAACAGGAGAATAAATAAGCGAAGACTAAAACTAGAAGGAAGAATGAACTCGAGTGAAAGTCTAAGGAAAGAAAAGGACGGAAAAAAGGTAGCTGTAAACAATGTTCTTATATCTTTACAAGATACTCGGCTTCGGATAAAGCATCGATTTAGTTTGAGTATACGAAAAGAGAGTGTCTACAGTAGATGTAAATGCAATACCTGGATGATAGGTGGATTACACTTTGTTTATTTACATTGTCACCGTATCCAGTTAGTTACTTTGGATTGCCGTACATATGTATAATAAATACAATATCCCACATTGTTTTCATACTAAATAGACTGAAAAACGATAAGGGTAGTGGATTGAACATGCTTTAAAACCAAATGAAATATATTGCAGACGGGCTATTGCCAAAAATTTATCAAGTTAGTTGATGTACATGCACAATGTACACACATGAACATAAAAAACTCTTGTAAAACTTGTATTATATTGCATGTGTGTAAGAAAACCTACACTGTAATTCCTATTATGATTTAGGAATTACACACAATTTGTTGTACAAGGTTTATGCATCGAACTTTTAGGACAAAAACGGCCAATTTTTTAGAATTAAAAATCAAAATTAAAAATATGTATAATTAGTTCTACTCCGGCCATGCTCTTTGCTAGGGTTTAACTGTGCGTTTTTTTATCCCGCTTACGGCTGGTCATCGAGGTGAACTGTTTACATAGACAAGCATTTAAATTTTTTATCCACACCCCTCTTTCGTGTTTTGTCATGCTTTCTGGCTCATTTAAAGCTTTGGAAACGTTACAGATGGAGGTTTTATACTACCTACGTATTCAACAAATACTTGCTACACGGTGTTTTACATTACTTTTCTCACACCGTCGATTTTATCTCGTGGACTGCTTCCCTTTCCTTCGTTGCTGTTCTACTATTCGATTCTTTGTTTTCTCCACCTCCATGCTTTGGCTTGCTTTCAGGATTCACAACCTTAACTCGATCTTGATCGGATTTCCTTTTCCTATTTATGTTCTGCTCTGGAAGTGTCAAGAGGTTTGGCATTAAGTGAAAACATAGCTTTTCAAAGCTTGCTTGAATTTTTAATTTACGACAGTTTAAATTACACTCTCAAAGTGCAGTGATAAAAAAACAAAAAAACTCTACTGAATGATGGTTGCCGGAAGTAGGAAAAGTAAAATAACCGATTAAGTTTGAATTTTAAACTGTTTTAGCAAAACACTGATCGCAAAAGAAAGAGTCATTTCAAAGACTGAATGTAGATAAAATGTTTATGCAAAATATTTAACAGTCAAATGAGCTATAACGAATGACGAAATACACCACTGCTCATGCAAACTATATTTGGCCTGCCGATTCTCTGTAATATTTTTATAGGTAAACATGTATAGATTTTTGCTGGTACTTTCACTCTGGCTGCCTGCCTGATGTCTCATGTCGGATCTTTGTGTCACGCTACACGCTTTCCCTGACAGGCCCACATTTGTTTCTCAGGACGGAGCAGCAAAACAGGGAGCAGCGCAAGGCAAGCCACAAATACAAACAAAACAAGAGTGTCTCAGAAGGAAGTTGTGTTAAACGGCTCCTCAATAGGCATTGTGTTTTTGTAGGGATACCCACATAAAGATGTTCCGAACGACTGCTATTACCTAGCTGGCGTTCAAACCGCAAACTGGAGAAAGCCGTGTACGTTTTTTCCGTAGTTTGTGCCCGTACCTAAAATGTGTTTACACATGCATCTATATGTATGCATGTATAATGTATGTACATATAAACCCCTTTTTGCTTTTCATCTTTCATTCTTATACATTATTCTATGGTTATCCGTCCGAATTCTGAAGACATTATAAGTGTGAGCCACGCGTATATTTAGAGTGGTTGAATAGGTAGGGAAATTAAAACCGCGTCATTATCTTTAGAGGGCTAAAAGAAAGAAAATTTTCAGTTTGCTGTAGAAGCAGCAGCAGCAATCTTTCATGCTTGAGATTTTCCTTCCTTTTTTTACAAAATACCTGCACCAAGTTTGCCGTTAGAAAAAGGGTCCAACGATAAGATGGCAGGTTCGCGGAATTTTTTAGTGCTCTTTCACTGGTCTATTTGTAGTTTCAAGGAAGCGAAATTGGAATTTGTACTGTACTTGAATTTTCTTGAAGGCGAGAACCTTAACTCTCAATCTTGATTCCTCCCTCGATTCCATCCACCCACGCACGATTAGCTTTTATATTAGGGAAAAATAAAGGAACCTCACGTGTACTCACACACACGAAAACAAACAGACAAGGTGAGCGTCTGAACATGGAACTTGCTCTGTATTCTGTAATAGTCAGTAGTGCATGAGTGTGCACTTGAAGGCGGAAAATTGTATTATGTACAATACACTGCTCATTTTGATTTCGAAAAGCTATACGGTCGCCTTATATTATGTTCATACATGAATCAAGTCTATCGTAGACTACATACATACCTACAAAGATAGACGGAGATTCACCTGGCATACAAATAGGAAGGAGTGGACTAAGCATTTGACTTGCTTCTCGAGATGCCTCCCTTTTTCTGTTACATTAATGTTTTGTATGAGCATAAAGAAACATATATAGATAAACAACTTAAAATTCGGCCGAGGAGTAAAGAAATACTGATAGGCTTAAAATAGACCAATTTCGGTTATTTAGTTCATAAGGTGTGTAAGATAGATGAGTTTTTTGAGTTTTTTTCATGTTCTACTCAATAATAAAAACACTTTTTTTTGCAAATCTTTTCATTTTTTCCTTCGGTACTAAAGCCTGAAAAATGTGTAGTAGTTATGTGCAGCATGAACAAATTTTTCCTATCACACTTAAATAGGAGGATGGTGCATCGAAAGTAAAATTCCGAGAAAACAGCTTAGTAAATGCTCAACTTCTCGAATGAAGACATGGGCTTTCTGTTGTTACTTTACTAATGAAATGACGTCTCCCATGTCAAAATATACACGTACATGCAGAAAGAAAGTGTACTAACAACTATCAGTATAATTTCTTATAATGAAATGATGCATTTGTTCAATTGCATCTCCGCTAGATTATGAAAACATACAAAGATTTATGTATTCTATGGAAAGGGGAATAAATGGAGAGTTTCCAATTTCCAATTACCGAAGAGAATGACAAAGAGCAAGAGGAAGAGAGAGAGAGGGAGAGAGATAGAGATAGAGAGAGGACCGGAATTGTGGGAGAGGAGTATAAAAAATAAATCTCAGAAAAAAATGTCTAGTCATGTCCACCCGTCGTCGTCATCTCCTTCTTCTTTTCTCTCCTCCTCGTCAAGTAGACGCATGTTATGCATAGACAGACCTATTATTTTATATGATGGAGCCGACTGCCTAAGTAAGCTGATGAGGGACAGACGACACTTTTCTCTATCGTTTTTACTTACTTACTGCATTTTACTCTTCGTTTGCTTTATTCGGTGTTCAGCGTCCCATCTCTCTCTTTGTATGCACGCCTTGTACTTGTGCTTTCACCATTACTATTCCTCCTTTTTTGTGCAAACCATTTCCGTCACAGGGTAAAACTTGATGGTATTCCTTACTTACATATTCTGGGGATCCTCAATCTCTTTCCTCGTATTCTCGTATTTCATTTCATCTCATACTGTCTATTTCTCTCTCTCTCTCTCCCTCTTTCTGACTATTTTTACTTTTTGTTAAGTTGATGTGTTTCTTTATGCACAAGCCAAAGTGTTATGAGAACTATACTGTGATTAATATATACCGCATTTCTATATTTTAAATAGTGTAAAAAAACTTTCGAAGAAAAAGGAATACATTTCTTGTTCAGTGTATCCACTGGTACATATACCATTATAATATGAGCTTTATTGGACTTCCTTGCATTTTTATGTTTTATATTATTATATTGTAATACTATTGCATAAAATAAAAAGTTTGTTTCTCCTAAAGATATTATATTCCATTCATTTTTTGCAGTCTTAGTGTGCATTAGGTATAGAAGTGTACGTATGTATATACTGTATACATTCTTTAGCTTTCTTCCTGTTCTTTTCCCCACAAACTCATCAAGTGAATTATATCGGGGCTCTAATGCTGTCTCCAACTAAGTAGATTGTGGGAAGAAAAAAGGAGGCCAGAATATGAAATAAAAAATATAAAAATTGTAAAATATTTTGGACACGCTTCTTTTCTGTCCCGCTCAAAGTTTTTGTTGGCGACAAAAGACGACTTTTTTCTCGCCTTCATACTTACATGCGTGGGCAGATAGATATTTGTATCTATAAGTACGCAATATACTTACATACATATTTGTCTTTTGAATAGATTAATTAAGGAAGATTTCCAATGAAAGGTCGTGCAAATGTTGAACTGATTCACGATTTGAACTTAAAATATTCAATTAACATTTGCTTTTTAATTCAACTTTTCCAAAAAAGAGGGGCAACGTAGTTCAAAGACATTAGAATTTTGAGTTTTGATAGGAAATCAGTGCAAAGTTTTGCATAACTTTAAAGCCTTTAAAAGTTTTCATTAAAACTGTCAGTTTTTTTCGTTGAAAAAAACTTTTTAAAAGTCAAGAAAATATGAAATGCAACTTATTAAAATTTCAAATACAAAATTCAATCATGCAAAAATACATGCATACATAATAAATACATATTTATACGAGCTAAATTCACTTTCTCACCTTGTCCATTAAATTACAGTAATTTTAATTAATATAAACAGCGCGACACCTCGTCTACCTTCACCTGTCCCATGTTTCATTTTCATTGCCTCTCTCTATTTAATTTTCTCTTTATCAGACTTTTAAGTTTAGACATTTTTAATCTGTTTATCTCGAGCCTTCAAGCGACCACCGGATCTGAGGACTTGAGATAAAACTTGACGCATATTTTACGAAAAAACGTAGATATGAGTATGAAATACTACAATACATTGTGTATTGTGTGCGTACATTTTACCCACAAAAGCTACGGAATAAACCTGCAAATGCATAAAACAAGCCCTGACGCTGAGCCTTTTAGCCACACTATTAGACGATAATTTTAGCATCTTAAAAAAGCTTTTTATACAGTAACCAGCTGATGTGAATGACTCGGATGAGCATTTTCTCTTTATTTATATTTTATTACCTACCTAAGAATACGGGCGGGTGTAGTTATTTTTACAAAAATAAATCCAGAGCATAGCTATCCTATAATGTCACAAACACATGTACATGTGTGTGATTACCAGTGGCACTTTCCATTCCCCCTTTAGAAGTTTTTACCTACCCTCATTATTCTTCAAGGCGGGCCCCATTTTGCGACGTTTTTTCGGCTCCTCTTTCCTAATAAACAAGAGTTAGGCTAGGCATGGGTTAGGGAACAGAAGATTAGTGTAAGAAAGCGAATGTGAAAGTATAATGTAGATGCGAATGTACATATGTAGGTAATGTGTGTTTACGGATGTGGATGTGGTTGTGAAAACGGATGTAGCGCGCAAAACGAAAATATAGGGAGAAAGTCAAGTCAAGTCATCATAAATACCCATAATAAATATTATGCGAGGCGAAATATGAAGCTTTTCAGAAAAATGTAAACTTTATAATTTGTCTTATGTGGAACGAGTACGGGTCTACGAATAGGAATAGGAATAGGAATACGAGTAAGAGGCTTCGCATTACGTCACGGGCATGTTTTGTGCATGTTCCAGCTCATATTAGCATTGCCATCAACATCAGCATCACCATCAGCTTACGGCTTTGCCGTATTTTCCACTAGCGTTCTTCTACTCTTCTAGGCTGAAAAGGTACCGTGCAAAAATGTGACGGTGAAGAGGGCAAATAGGAAAAGAAGGAGAACCAAGGGTAAGGATGTACGATGTACAATGTATAGTGCAGAATGTAAAAACGTGCATCTGTATAAGTATGTTTATGCATGGACATATGAAAAAAGTTGAGAAACTAACTTTTACCGAGCTTCCTTTCCCTCTCTTCTTTCTCGGCTCTCTTCTTCTCCCTTGTTCCTTTTTTAACGGGATAATTAATGAGTTGCTCTTGAGGTTTTTATATTTATATTTATACACTCTGACGATGACGATGAGACTACCATGGGTTTTTAAGTTTACTTTACGGGAGAAGAAAGGGGAAAGCAGTGTGTGAACTCTAAACTCAAACACACACACACACACACATACCAAAACACACATGCATAATAAGTAACTGCAAAATAGACTGGAGATAGGCAAGCGCGTCAAGGAGGAGATGAAGAAGAAGCCCCGAAAACCTAACTTACTGCACTGCCACTTACATAACGGCCAATGTATATATAATATACGAAGTAGACAGTTTCTCCCCAGACGTTGTAATCTTGATGATGGAATTACACCTCGGTTACTCTTCTACTACTTTTACTTCTGCTTCTTCGTTTTGGTGTTCATTCTCCACGGAGTTTGGAGTTTATATCGTGAGTGAAAGTGTCTGTCTCTATTCACTATCTGTAGTCTGCATTGTATACAGAGCGGAGTTGAGTTGAGATGAGATGAGATGGTTTGGTTTGGCTTGGCTTGGCTTGAGATGGGATGGGTGTGGAATAGTTCCTAATTTTTCACTGTATTATCTCTTGAAATCTTCTCCCT
The DNA here is from genome assembly GCA_034698285.1 of Sminthurinus bimaculatus. Lineage (NCBI taxonomy): Eukaryota > Metazoa > Arthropoda > Collembola > Symphypleona > Katiannidae > Sminthurinus > Sminthurinus bimaculatus. The sequence goes on along the minus strand of JAQIVE010006071.1, from coordinate 5,009 downwards.
GTACTTTCCTCTCGTTCCCGTATAGGCATACTCATACTCATACCCATACTCGTACACTCCAACTGAGACGACTTGGGCTTCTTGTCCTAGTCACTCTCTACGTCTTGACTTTTGTGCCTGGATTGTGAAGAGAAAGTGAGTGCTCGTCATCGTCATCCCTCTTCCTTCCTTTCCTTCGTCTCCGTCTTCTTTATTTCTTCATTCCTGATGATGCTTTCTTATGTAATATACACATAGTTTCCTCTGTTTTGGTTTTCAGTAAAACTCAATATATAACGTCGTAATATGAGGAGAGAATGGAGACAGTTCATGTACAAAAACCTAAATACTAGTATACATACATAGCGTAAGGCATGTATAATGTAGCTTTCTCTTTCATTTTGTCATTCCTATTGTCATTGCTATACGTTCCATATACGGCAACTGCTATTGCCATCTCTCCCATTTTGCTGTACTTTAAAAGTTAGTTAAGCACCAGCTAAAGTCGGCTATTGACTAACCTAGTGCTTCATGATAACGCGTATTCAAGAGGTTCGGCAACTGACAAACTTTTTGTAATAGCTACCTTTGTATAGCTTTGAAGCTGATATTTTTATGATGACAAATTTGTCCTAGATTTACTATAAAATCATGTGAGAGTACAGGAAACAGAAAAACGGAGGATTTTAAAAGGAGTTAAAGTTGTGTAAAAGAATAATGTGGAGAATGTTTTGTTTGCTCCATGTCAAACATCGCTATTATGATACGTGCATATGCTCACAAGTATTTATTTGTGTATGAAAGAATGGAGGAGATATTTTGGCTTAGTTGTGGTGTGGTGTGGCGGGCCCATACCGTATAATGTAATGTAATGTAATGCAATATGATAGAGCAATGGAGAGTGAAGAGGAGCATTAAGAACAAGAACAAGTCTCATCTCATAATGTTAATGCGGACATACATTTTGGGAAGCATTTAACTTACTTTCCCTCGACTTACATTCTCTCATACTTCCCCGACGTGCAGCATCTTGTATACACGGTGCACGGTACAGTACAGTACAGTACACACTGCAGGGTGATTTCAAGGTAGAAATTCCTTGCTCATGTTCAAGGAACTTTCAATATGCTTACAAATCCGTAAATTAGTTTGCACTCATTTATACGGTTTAAAAAAGGGTTAAAAGTCCCCAAACATAGTATTATCCTTTATTATTTCCGCCCAAACGTCTTTATGTATTGGTTAGCTATGCTAAAGATGAAGGGGATTGTTTTTTATACATAAAATCCTGGTTTTGTTTCATAAAAGTCACCCTGTATTTGCAACTCTTCGTGTTCTCCAAGAATAGGGTTTTCATACATTCCCTTTGGATAAAGCACGTGTATAGATAAAGCCAGCAGAAACATCGATGTATGTATACATAAACCGAGGACTTTTATTGTGCGTATAATACTGGCAGAGTAATAATCATAATAATGAATTCTCATATAACCCCTAAATGCTCTTCTTCTTCTTCCAGTCTCCACTCAAGACTGGCGGCTGGAGGCTGGAGAGGAGAAACGGAAGTTATAAGCCAAATGGAGTCGAGTCGAGCCGCGTCGAGCTAGCCTTCTCCTCAACTCTTTTCCCCACAAACAAGCAGGCATGTACCCATGTATTTGTACGCCTTTCATTCTCATTTACGGCAGGAGATCTCCGCCTTTCTCTTTTAGTTTACTTTCTGATCTTTCTTTTCAGTTATTACATTACATTATGTATACACACAGGATGCATCAGGTATGAGAGGAGGAGGAAGCGGGAGGAAAAGTATTATGTAGAAACAGCCGTTTCATTGCATTTCATTAGATAAAGCAACCGTCTCTTCATTCCGGCTTTCAAAAGCAAAAGCAAACGACAAAGACAAGGAAAGGGGAATCGTCACCAGTGTATGTGATGTGCTATACCATGCCGCGCAATGTCTTGTCATGTCATGACATGTCTCGTCATAAAGTCTCACATCTATGTACTATCTTTTAAAGCAAGCATTATGCATAATGCACAATGCATATTGTACATGCTTGAGAACCTGCTGAAACCTACCTTATATATTATTATAGTACGTAGTATAAGTTAATTCAATGTAGTCAGTTCATTGCACTTGATTAGCATGGTGTGATGAAGAAGCCTGCTTCATAAAATAAAGATGGACCTTTGACTTTGAGCATTTTGATTTTGATGTCCTCGCTATTAACAAGAAACAAGGCGAAATTCTTTTTATAGCATATTAAATTCAGGTGACTTGTCTAGAATATGAAACAATTGATCGGCTGCATTCAATGTTCAAATTTGAATCCGACACCAAATTTACTTTTAAAATAGGAAAAAAAGATGTGCCACAACTTTGGTAGCAATTCGACTTGGCCAGTAATGATTGACGTATAGTGTACAAAAACGCTATGCTCTCAGAATGTTAGGTTTGGGAAGAATCCGAATCAGGAATAGGATCAGAATCATCCTCTTTTATGGTTATTTGAGGAGCTTGTTATGAATTCCTAGGATTTTTTGACAGTCTTGTTATCCAACGCGAAAGAGCACAAACAAATAGGCAGGAAAAATTGGTAGAAGAAAACAAGGGAAAGAAAAGAGCTGCATCTATAATCTACATATTTATGTACAGTACGTATTATGCCCCCGCACATATACAAATAGATATGTGTACGTATGAGCCTCCAGTGAGAGAAGACACGAAATGAATTATACTGAAATAAAAAGAATGGCAAAACAGGCGGGAGACCAGGCTAAGAGATTGACGATAGTTGCATATATGGACATACGAATACCGAATAATATTTCAACATATACACATGTCTAAGAATGGAAGTGTAAATACATCGGTATGTATACCTATTATGTATACGGCATGGCGAAGAAAGAAAAGTAACCAACTCGAAACTCGTGAGAAGAGCGATATATCAGACTTTTGTCTTATATCTTGTGGTCCGATTCTTTTGACTGTTAGGTCGGCTCTCGGTTTAGTATCACTGCCTTAGTTCTTAGTTTAGGTTTGTTAGCTGTCTCCTCCTGCTGTTTCACGGGTTTCTCCCTTCCTCCTTCTTCCCATGGCGTCTAGCCATCCATCTAAGCGAAATAGAATTCGACGCTGGCTTTTTGGGGCTGAACAAGTAAAGCTGCAAATCCTAATCCGAAGCCGAATCCGAATCCGAACCCAAATCAGAATCACAAGACGGAAAAGAAGAAGAATCCGAATCCGAATGGTCCAAATTCGAATTCAACTTGGACTAGAACAGAATTCACACTTGCAACTGCTACTGTGCTATCAATATATAGAAAGTGACGTTGGAGTTGAAGAAGTTGAAGTTGAAACTGAATGGGATTTCCTTCTTATGACTTTTACATGAGGCTTTTATCTGCCTCCCTCTTCCTTCTTGTTCATGATATTACATTACATTATTATATTATCTTGTTCTCTACTCTCCCCCTTTGTCTCTCTCCTTTTTCCCCACGACCAACAGCATCAGTCAGCTAGCAAACCAACCGCTCTGCCACTTCTCTCGTTCCATTATACATGGGAAAGCAGCATATGTATTTATATGTACGTACAACATCTATAGACTTTCAACATTTTTTATTTCTTTCTCTCGCTATATTTGTGCCACATTCATTTCTACAATGCACTGTACGTATTACGCTCATATGTACTACAATGCATACGTTTCGTAAATTCCGCTGTCCGAACAACCGGTCCTTTCTCTCAGCATCAGCTCACAATTGCCATGAATGTATCAGAACATAATACAACTAACTACACAGATAACGACGTGTGATCGTCCTGAATATTATATTATCAACGACAGATATGTATTAGCCACACACTCACACAGTGACCTTCATTTATGACGCACTCTCATGTACATACAAACAAACATATATGTATTATGCTCTCTATTAAATTTGCAACTTTGCTTTATAAACGTTTAAGGGAAAATACCCTGTGAAATCGACTTTTCAAATAAATTATTAAATGAATGGGCTGGTGAAATTTCTTAGTTGGTATAAAACACATTTAATGTTATAAATTAAACTATAGCATAACGTATGTGATCGGTTTTTTGAGCAGACTTGACAGCAAATTTTGTTCAATGGGCAAAGAAGGTCTCTGTCTGTTCGTTTATAATCTTACTCACTTTTCCTTTGGGATTTCGGGCATTTATTACAGGGAGCAAGTAGAAGATGATATCAAACCCAGCAAAAGACAACGCGAGTCTGAATCAAGTTGAGGTTCAGACCTAGGGCAAAACTTTGGACCGTCCCAGTCATTTTGTTTGATAAGTATGTACACTGTACAATCTACAAGGTCCTGCGTCACCACCGAAAGGGATGAATTACCAAGGCGGAGAGATTGCAAACGGAAACGTCATAGCCACAATCGCCCCTGAATTTTTGTTCTCCTTCCCCTCTTCTAGTCGTCTTAGTCGTAATCTCTCTGCTGTTCTTGCACATTTATGTATGTAAGTCTGTATAATATGTGTGTCGGTAGGTTCCATTAATTAATTACCTCGACGCTTGACTCTAACAAGTGAGACGTGACTCTGCACATTCCGCCTCTGGCTCTTGCTCTATCTTCTATCGTGACACTTGCTGGCCTCAGGGAATGGATGAAAGCGTGAGAGCGAGAAATACAGAAAACTGTAACATACTGATGAGATAGTTGCACGGTCACAATGGGAAAATACAGTCAGAAAGTATTAATGACATTATTCAGGATGACCAACAACCAAAAGTCCAGATATTAATTGGACAGACAGACGGACAGCAAATAATATTAAAAGATATGGATGCATGTATCTATAAGAAAACAAGATCAGCCCGCCATTGTACCAATGGCGCTAGTGGCTTTAATTACAATTATTTCCATCTCCTGTAGCATTAATCTAAATACTCTTATAAAGGGAGCGGTCACCGTTCACGATTTATACTTCTTAAAAGTCAAACACCTACTACTATATAGTTCTTCGTGTTTCAATAAATGT
>JAQIVE010006070.1:0-12005 GCA_034698285.1 Sminthurinus bimaculatus | reverse complement strand
AAGGGGCGGGGTCAGGGGTCAAGGGGGCAGCCTGTCCCGCTCCGCCCCCGCCGGAAGACTAGTGATTTTGTTGTATAAATACCTAAGGAAATTTCCTTTCCAAGGAAATATCCGAAGGAAACAACAATTCGCTACCCTTCCTCATTCAGCTGTTCTCAATATTCATCAAATCCTAAATTTGTAGAGTGTGTACAGACCCTTTTGTACCATGATCTCTGAAATGCTCAGCACATGTCTGAAATGCATACTTGTGGGAGGAGCTGGGACCTCCCAATTTTTTTCTGAGGTCTTCCTAACCTCAAGGGACTGTGTGATTTTTTTCAAAATTTCTCTATCCCGAATACAACCGGGAGGAATTTTTAAATGTCCCATTTCAGAGCTCATTATTTCTGGTGTAGTCATGCCTTAAGTAGGTAGGATTCAATTTTTCTATCAGCCCACTTCGATGCCTTAAAATATATACGGATATGGACATGGACATGTAATATGGTATATTATGGGCTGTATTATGTACAGGTTTTTTTTCTCTTGCTCACAGCTTTCTCTGACATGGATAGAAAAAAGTTCCGTATGGATGCTTGTTTTGACATTTCGATAATTAAAAGTTTCTGGGAAAGTGAATCAAGTGGGAAAGAAAATGTAGAAGCAAAAAAGAAGTAAAAGAAAAAGTGGAGAAAACCTCATTCACTCCTCATGGAGAGCTGGAACAGTGAGACCACCCAGCTGTCCTCTGTCGTTATTTTTTTAATATTCCAATGTGTTCAATGTACCAGTCAATGCTTCTGAGACTGCTTATTGTGTGACGGTGCTGTTTTACGTAACAAGTAAATGTTTCATTTAGCCTAATTGGGCATCTTTTTCATGGGGAGATGAAGGTTAGACATGCCGATGTACGGAGATGGGATTTGTTTCTTTAACCGTATTTAATATTTAGTATAACTGAGTATAACTATGAAAATGGACATGAACTGTTAATAGTAGAAAGTACTTGCATTTATGCTGGAGAATGAAAGTCGTTTTGTTTGAGACTTTCTCTCTCTGGAGTCCTGGAGAAATTGAGAGGGGCGTTAACAATTGATAACGCGGCATATGTTGAATTTCTAGAGTTATGTACGTACATAAGTTTTCAACATTGAACTTGGATTCTGTGAATGAGTCACCAATCACCAATATTAGAATCTACTTTGAAAAAGTACACTTCGACTTTAGTTTTTAACTGTGCATGTTCCAAATATTTAATTAGGATTGACAGCTTCGTAAACGTCAAGTGCATTGTGGATTTAAAGTGAAAAATGGATTTGTATCAAAATTACTCCACAACTGACTTTCATAGGTAAGCTCAAATATGAATAAAGATTAGCAAAATACATATGTAGTTTGACAAAGTTTCAATATTATGAAAAATATCCGTCTTTAATTATAACATTACAACATAACTATATGTATGTATTCCAGTGATTTGATGTAAATACCTTCTCTCTCTTTTCATATTTCATAGGAAAGCTCAAACTGTGGCATCCAATATATTAAAGATCAGTCAAAATGGTTAGTTTTATTTAATTAATGTAAATATCAAGGCTATTAGGTCATTATGTATCAATTTTTTATTTTTGATTAAACAATAATTGTTTTGACACATTGCAATAGTTTTTACTGAACATTTTAAAAACGTATTTATGTAAGGCGTTTTTAATTTTTTTAAACTCCTTTCTATGTGCGCAATATAATTTATATTACTTACATTCTATTCCATTTTGTACAACGGGTAGTACACTTATACGTTGGTCATACTTAATAATCTTTTTAAAATTATTCAATATTATAGTCTCGTCGATGCAAAAGATGGTCAATCAGCTGTCATCCGGATCAGGGGATAATTATTCAACTAGGAAACAATTGTGAGTATGAGATTATGATGATGGATATAAATTGGAATTTGATGATAAATGACCGTACACATTAATATTCATAAAATTCAGCTGTACAATAAGGTTTTAATTAATATTTTTGTATTGTAAATTCAAGTAGCAAATGTTTCTGGAAAATTAAGTAGAAATGATGTTTTATTTTAGAAGATATATCAATCTTGTTACTTTTTTGTTGAAAAACCATCATTATTATCGATCGATCAATCCGTTCGGAATAATCTAATTTGTTTTACTCGTAGTGAATTAGGGTGGGCGACTTGCCGCTTATAGTGTAATTAAATTATGTGAATTAAATTAAATGATATGCACTTGTAATGATATGCTATGTTGTACAATATTATTGTACAACATATCATATCACTATGTATGTACTACTGTAAGAGTGTGATGATGCGTCATAAATCATGTGCTTTTGTTTATGAATGGTGCAATGCTCAATACGAACTTAAAAAATACAATGTTATATGTAATCTGTATAGGTTTTTTTGGAGGATGAACAGATTGTTAGTTGAGACTAAGTATAAGTCGCTCATTCTAATTCTAGCAGTAATGATAATATTGATTTTTCTATGTAGAAATGACGTCACTCATTACACGGGGCAGTTAGCAAAGGACACCAGTGATGACTTAAAAGAACTTAACAAATTCCCTGTTGGGGACCAGGTACAGAGATGTTATGACCTTGAATTTGCTTCTTCAAATCCTAAACGTGTCTTATCTAACATAGATAAAATGAAAAAATAGACATTTTTGGTGCATCGTACCTTTTTCTATGCATCATACACGTTTTCGAAGTCTTGAAGTTCAATCTCTATTTTCATTAAACACAACAATATTGTTTATGACATAGCTTCATTGAATTAAAGTGATCATTGTCAATAAAATGTATCTACATTGATTGGTTATTGTAAATGCTTGTTGTTTTTTTGAACAGAGAACCTTGAAGATACAAAGGGAAAAGTTAACTTCGGATTTCACGACCGTCTTAAATGAATTTCAAACTATACAAAGGTATGTAGCAAAAATCATGTATTCTGTGCATGTCTATTGGACGGATCTTCAAAATGCAATTAAAGTCCTCCTAAAAATGTATGCCGAGTCAATTGTTGTAGTAAATAAGTTGCAACAGAAAAGATTAAGTACCTACACATGTGTACATAAATCTTTATATAGAACGGCCGCAGCTAAAGAGAAGGAGCTAATGAAAGCTCGGCAGGAAGAGGAACAACAACCAAATCTATTACAGCTAAAAGAACCGACATCCAGACAAATTTTTGCAGAAGAAGACAATGTCAGTGAATTATTGGAGAGAGAAAAGTCTATTCGGCAACTGGAGGTATGCTTTAGTCTTTACTGTATTTTATATTATGTACTTCTACCACTGTTACTTGCTCACTCACGAACTTCTTATTGCTTTTCTCTCGCTGTATGGGCGTCTACGTATAGGTACATAGGTACAATATATATGCATGTATACACAATGAGAGGAAAAAACATGCCATACCTTCATTAATAATTTAAAGTCAGTTTTCTCCTTTCCATGGCGTAGATTACATTGTGCTTCCTCTCTCTCTCTCTCTTAACCTCCTTTCCTAGTAATGATTGAAATATTGAGTATGTGTATGTATGCACATATAAAGAGAGCCAGCTAAAATAAATGGAAAAACTTTCCATATGTCACATTACGTGACATATGGAATTGCCGGGCATTCACTATTCCATTACATTATTTTACGTTTGAAGATAAAATGCCGTTATAATTTCATTTGTCTACATTATTTTCTTTTTATTTTGTTGCAAACTTTAATATATATTGCGTTTTTTCATGTTAGTAGCGAAACAAGCGTCAAGCGAAAAGACACTTGCATGGAACAAAAGTATGATGTTATGATATAATGTTATCTATTATGAATGCAAAAAGTTTTCTATTGCTGGAACTACAATTTGAATTGGTTTTAAAAAAAGAAAACGGATTATATCAATGGGGCTATTTTATTAAAAATTATACGTATCAGTGTGGGCCTATTTCAGGTTGACCAACACGTTAACTAGCGGTTCCCTTGCAAAAATTACAATTTAGGGTCATTAGACCAAGTTGCATGTATTATGTATAGTGTATAGTAGAAATAAAAATGTTTTATAATTCAAAAAAATTATTGTGGAGCTACCAAATTTTACCACAAAAAATGCCCTGTTTTCTAAAAATTTATTTATACACAGTTTGTAGTTTGTAAGTTATACAGAATTCCAGCTTTGGAGTAAAGTTTACTTAATATTCTTTTTCCCTACCAATATACAATTATAAATATATGTGTATGTGTAATATGTAACATGACCTTTATTTACATTAACCGTACTTTCCATTTCATTTTCCGTGTATTACAATTAGACGGATATCCTCTCGGTAAATCAAATATTTAAAGAGCTGGCTACGATGGTACACGACCAAGGTGAAATTGTCGATTCGATAGAAGCTCACGTTGAGGAGGCCCAAACGGGAGTCCAGGAAGGAGTTCAGCAATTATCTCGAGCTGCAACTTATCAGGTACTATTCTAATAATAGTTAAACTATTTCTATACTTAACCTACTCTAAACATTAAAGACTATTTTAATCTTTTCATTTGTTTGTAGTCTTACATTCTCATTATTATTATAAACTATATTATTATAATTTTTATTTTATTTATTCATTATTACCAAAATTATTATCTATTATTTGTTCTTTTTCTTTATTTTGTTGTGTTTTTGTTTGGTTTTTCTTTTTGTTTTGTAGAATAAAGCAAGAAGAAAGAAACTTATAATTGGACTGATTCTTCTTGTGGTTCTTGTTGTCTTTATCCTTATTCTCGTTTACACATAAGATAGCTGATTGTGATACAAAAAAGTGTATTATAGTGTAAAAAAAGTATATATATCATAGAATTACATACTTTAAGGAGCAAGAAAATAATCAATCGACTTTAAGTGTAATATTACATGATAAAATAATACATTATATGTATATTTCTTCCCGTGTGCAATTTTTATCGTATTTATATATATAAAAACAAAATCTTTTCCGTGGACGAAAACCTTCTCGCTGTTCGCCGTCACCCGTCTCGCCTGCCTTCTGCTTCGTTTTGCTTCTCCACGGAAAATGATGATGAATTCCAAAGGGCCGACGAAAACGCCGTTTTTTTGTGTTACTCTTTTTAATCACACTAATTATAATTGTACTTTTGATTGTAATGGAAACTTTATGGAAATAATTTACAATTATTATTATATTATACTATAATATATATAACGTTCCTTGTTGATGATAAATAAATGTTATTACGATATTATATTATATTACAATAATGCAAAAAATAAATAAATACTTGAAAAAAAACTCAATTCACTAACAAGAAGTAATGATTCGTCGCTGTAGAAGTAAAAGCAAAAGTAGTATGTAGCAGTAGACGTCGTCGTCGTTGTTGAAGAATTGATGAATATTGAGAACAACTGAATGAGGAAGGGTAGCGAAGTGTTGTTAATATTTAGTTATTATTACAACAAAATCACTAGTCTTCCATTTTCAATGTCTCATTAAAAAGGGGGCGGGGCAGCCCCGCCCCCTTTGACCCCTGACCCGCCCCTTCGACCCCCGACCCCGCACTGATTAATTGAAGAAAACCCACGACCATAAGATGTTTCCCCTGAAATGTCGCTTTCCTAAACCAATGGTACTTTTCTTGCTATTTTCCAATGCCGTTTTGAATTCGGATTCAACAATCTCTTTGTGTAACGTATTTAAGACGATGCACTGAATTATTTTTTTGAAATAAAAAGAAAATTTTGAATCCGAATTTTGAAGCGACTCCTTGGAGAAAAAATCTTATGGTGGGTAGTCAAAACTTGTAGTCGTCGTCGAAGAAAGTGAAAAGAGTAGTGTACAAACGTAACAATAGTAATAGGAGTGAGCTAGAGAATGAGTAAGTGAGTCAGTTCCGTTTTTACACTTGTACCGTCTAGGAAAAAATACTCAAAGTTCTGTATAGATTGTAAGCCTTAGAACTTGAGAGGCAAGTTCTCTCTCGCTCTTTCCCTAGTCAAAGTCCTTCTGGGACCTCCCAATTTTTTTCTGAGGTCCTCCTGATCTCAGAGAACTGTGTGATTTTTTCAGAATTTTTCTTTCCCGAATATGACCGGGAAGAATTTTTAAAGGTCCCATTTCAGAGCTCAGCATTTCTGGTGAGATTAGGGCTTTACTTACGCTATACCTACAAAATACAAAAAATATGCTCACTTTTCTGACAAAAACAAGATTTTTTTTTTGATAGGGTTCGACTTGGACTTGGAGCTGGAATGACGATGAAAGCTCTTTTTTTTCTCCCATTTTCCTGCATACTTAAAAACTCAATTAAGACCTGACATGATACGTATGCATTTAGGTATATATACAAAAATTCATGTCTATAATATTTTTCTGAAAAGGTATTATACCATAAAGAAGTAGAAAAATATTTTTTTGAATGCATGGAAAAAGACGCACGTCATGCCTGATCTATTTTCAACACATGATGATGATGATGATGATGATGATGATAATGATAATGACAATGACAATGACAATGATGGTTGACCATATTATCCCATTGAATAGATACGTCAAGCAAGCTCAAGACCCGAAAAGAACTAGTTGAAAAGAACTAGTTCTTTTCAAAAGATATGAATCAACTCTTAAAAGTACAATAAAAGTAAAGTACAGTTATCATATTATTGTACCATTTCAATGATGAAGGAGCAAAATAAAAGTCTGGTAAAGCTCTAGTCATATAGTATACACAGTCGGAATAAGGCACAAAGTCAAGTTCAAAGTTAATACCAAAGAGGATGATGATGATAATAATATTATCATCATCATCATCACAATGAATAGTGGACCAGTGCCCTTGATACATGTAGCAATGTTTGTTCATTGATAAATTTAGGTTATAAAGAGTGTATTGGGGAGGAGGAGTAAAAGTCACTCTGTCTCTGTCTCTCTAGCAAAAGTAGTGGAGGAGCTAGAGCAATATACAGAAATAAAGGAGAATAATGATAATAATAGTAATAATAATAATAATAATAAGAGGAAGGAGAATAAGAAGAGTAAGAAGAAGAAGAAGGAGGACGGAGACCAAGTCGACGAGACGGAGGGCAAGCGAGAGTGAGAGTGAGAGAGAGAAAAGAACCCGGGTAAAAAGAAAAGAAGTGATCGATAGAGGACTACCATGGTAACGCAGGTATCGATCACACACAAAAGCAAAAGCAAGCAAAAGGCCTAGACTTATTCTATCTGGAGATGTTGATCATCATGATGATAATGATGATGGTGAAGACGGACGGGGAAAACATCAATGAACAGGTAAGGGCTAGATACATTTATATGTATGGAGTATGGAGAGAGAGGGATAGAGAGAAATAGAGAGAGAGAGAGAGAGATCGAGAGAAAGAGACCCGCGCATGGTGAATTCTATTCTAACAGGTGGTTTATTCATCAGGTTGCCTTTCTCTCTCGACCCGACACACACTCCACTCGACTACGGTATACTGCCAGTAGTTTTAGCATTAGTCTTCTTTGGAGCATTTTAGGAAAATGTTCAAGTTTAAGGGACATAATCAGCAAAACTATCATCCGTTCACGAATAATCAATTAGAAAATAATGCGCTGGGACAATACTTTGAAATTGGACGCTTTCAAGCTACTGCTGGACCTGAATCTATTTGGAAAATATTTGACGGCTATCGCAAAACAGATGGAAAGGTTAGCGTTTTTTTTATTTAACCTTGTATATACTCAAACATTTGTATCATATCTTGATTCTCTGTTGGGTCTAATCTATGTTTTAATTTCTCAGAAGGTTGTTATATTAACATTCATTTTATTTTTCTACAACAATATTATTATCATGTGTGAAACTATATACAGTGTATTTATCGAGAAAAGCCGTAATTTTTTACATGGAAATTAGTGATTTTAATTGTACAAGGAAATTAAAAAGAATTGATACTTACTTTCATAGATGAAGATGTTCAAAGTATTTTTTTTCGTTACTGATGTACAATATTTTATACAAGTTTTAATTTTTAATAGTAGTTAGTTTGTTAATTCATGTTTTCGACTTGATTTTGATTGTTGTGAAATCGTCTTTTTTCTATGAATTTTTTTTGATTTTTTCATATTGCCAACTTAAAAGTTATTCTACACAATGTTTTTTTTTTAATTGTGAACACTTTCTCGATTTGTGGTGACAAACATGCAACAACAATAACAACTGCCGTTACTAAATACTTCTTCTCTTCTGCTACAACAAAACGATTTCAACATATTTAAATCAACAACTGAAAAATTGGAAACTCGTACTTACAGGAAGTGTCGATATTTATTTTTGAAAAACGATCCGTGGAGAAACTTCATAAACCCAAGAGAAAAGAAACTATTACAGAAATACTTCGGTCTTCGGTGCGACAATTGGAGAGATTCCGGCACCCCAAAATATTACAGGTGAGAAAACAGGGAAAGCCCAATGACAAAGCAAAATTGAGTGAAAGATGTGTAAAGACATAATATTTTAAGCATATTATATGTGTGCGTGTTCTACTTCAATAAAATTATGTGTGCAAAAAATCAATGTCTTTATACATTGGAGAGGTTTTGCAAAAAGTATGAAAATGTGATTTTAGACTTTTGGAATTTGAAAAAAAGTGTTCTACGATGTATTCCTTGCTTTTAAATCTTCTTTCTAATATGTATACACTCCAAAATTTCAAAGTTACTTACATTTGAGCTTGCAGAACGTCTCCATTGTTTTCCAGTAAACAAAATGTTAATTTTCCTATAAAAAGGTAGCCAATATTGTTTGTTTGTTTGTTTACTGATGTGTATGAAAAGTGCATTTTTTTAAGATTTGGTCAAACTTTAAATCTTCATCAGCAACCTTGCGTATGCAAATTGATGTGTAACAAAGGATAATTTTTGTAGGTGATTTATCCAGTAGAGGAATGTCCGGAGACTTTGGCATTTGCCAGTGAGCCTGTTCTCGCGAGCCTCTCCAATCTCCTGAGTGATGAGGCTACTTCAACCTTCCTTGATATTGAACTTAAATATGGAATCCTACAGGTTGGTGATTTTTTTCTCTTGTTTCTTTATTTCTTTTCCCTACAACTTTTAAGCTACTTTTTCTTTTCTTTTTCCAACTATCTTCAAACTTGTAAGCTGTGAGCTTATCTCTTTTTCTTTGATTCCTTTTGTTTTACTACATGACATATTATACTATGGTCCTACTTGTAGATTATGTTATACTGTTAAACTATAACACGATTTCCCAGGTTATAGTTTATATTGTCAAACTTTGATAACTTGCGTATTAATATAAACATAATTGTCCTACGCGGTGTTAAAAATACTATTTAATATCCTACTCACAAGTTCTTTGTGAATTTTTGATTAATTTTCCAAAAGTTCTTTTTTTATACCATGTCAACCTCTTCCTCTTCCTTAGAAGAAGCAAAAATCGATAAATATAATATACGTTATATATACATGTATATTATAAATTCATCAATATTTTTAGTATAATATAATAAGTATGGAAGTCACCCAATATTATTTAACTTTTACATCTCCATGTATAATATGATGATTTTATATGTAAATTTTTCCAGATAACGGAAGCACTACAATTTCTTCATTGTTCGGGGCGAGTTCTCCATAGAAATGTATGTCCTTCAAGTATTTTAGTGACAAAACGTGGTACCTGGAAACTAGCTGGATTAGAATTCACAGGTAACCAAATAATTTATACGTTTTGCTTTATAAATTGTATAATAACAATCGTTAGTCAGCCATCTCCATTTTTTCTGCCTCTTTTGTCCCTTTATCCTGTCTCCATGCACACACATACATACACATCTAACTATTTTTATCTCGCTTCTGCTTTTCCTTCGTCACTCGTAATTCTGAAAAATGTACTCATCTCTATATGGATACATGGATACAAGTATACAAGTGCTCTTTGAGCTCGATTTCACCTTTCAGCCACTCATCATCACCCCATTTTTCTTTTCTTTATTGTTGTTGTCATCATCCAAGATTTGTTTTTCATCGTCTTTGTCATCGTCATCGTAAATCGCAATCCTCATCCTTATCGTTACCGTCGTTGCCTTGAGAGAGAGAGAGAGACAGAGAAAGAAAAAAAGCAACAAACTTCTCGGAAGAAGAATAAAGTTGTGCTCTGTACTTACTTACTTACTTACTTTGTCTATGTAACTATGTAGACAGACAACGGAAGAAGAATATATACTATAGAATACTTACATATATGAAGAATAGGAAAAGGAAATGTGTAGATACATATTTTTTACATTATATCTGTACATAAACTGTTGAAAAGTATACACAATACACAGCCAACAAGAAATTCTGGAAATTTACCTTGACACAAGACAAGTTTACTAGTGAAAGTTTTTTTGATTCCTTTGTTAAAGTTGTACAACATACATACAACAAGGATAAAAAAACACAATCTAAATACATAGTAAATACAGAGAGACAGATAGTGTGTGTAATGCAATAATATTTTTTGTAGCTTTGCTTTTACCATTTCCGTTACCTCCATCTCGATCTACTCCTATACTGTATATTCAAATGTGTACTTGTTTATTATCTTTTATGGGCTTCACGACATGGTGCTTCTCCTATACATTCTATACATTCGATGGGTACAATATATTATAGATACATAGAAAGAGCTGCATTTATTTTTCATACGAATTGTTTCCTTCCTTCCTTTCTTCCTCTTCCCTGCATGCAAACCAAACCAAAGTTGGTCAGCCACCAGCCCGCCATCATTGCCCCTCTCTCTGTCTCTCTCTCTCTCTCTCTCTCTTTGGCTCACACAGAGTTTGCATGTATTTGGAATTGGATTTGTAGATATTTCTACATTGTATACAAACTCTGCACATAATGTTGTTATTATTATCGTCGTCATCATTTATAGATAGATAGATAGATGGATATCCGTGTTTCAGATTATTCCCTGTTTCTGTTTCTGTTATGGTGGTAGGCGACTAAGGCTACGGCATTGGCTATGTAAAATGTACTCTCTGTACATGAGCTACAAGTCATAAATATCAGTTGCAATTTCTCTCCCTGTCGCTTTTCTTCCTTCTCTGTTTCTCTCTCTCTCTCTCTCTCTATCTCTCTTTCTTTCTCTGTGAGTTTGCGAGTGTGTCACTCTCTCGCTCACTCTGCTCTTGGTCTTTGGTTGTTGTGTTGAACTTCAACGTGCGCAGAATGATGTATGAGCCCCGAGTTTTCGGGTTCATCCAAGGATACACAGTCACAGTAGAGAGATACACCGAGAAAAGCACCTACACTAGATACATACATATAAGGCCTACAGTTCCTATCTATCCATCTATGGATGTATGTATTATATGTTATATGTGCCATTACTTACACAAATATAACCGTATAAAGTATAATATTATAGTCTACATAATGTTGTGTAGATGATATTAAGGACGCAATAGAAATAATATACGTATGCGGTTTCTGCTCTCTTCCATCTCGCTCCCTCTCTCACTCACTCTCTCTCTCTCTTCTATTCTCTCTTTCCATTTCTCCGCTCGTCGCTCGCTCCTCTCTCCTGGGCTAAAGATACATATTCTACCCCATTATGACTACTATTACTGTTACTATTATTATTATTGGACGGGGTATTTTGGGTTTTCTCGGGACGAGGCTTTCACTTGCCTTTGAGTTGGCGTATGTACATATGTATGTATGTGGCTATGGCGATGGCTTTGTTTTGCCTCTATATTGGGACTCGCTCTGTGTGTGTGTGTGTTATTTTTTCTTGTGGATAGAATATGCACATAACTGACTGTCTCTTGTGTTTCTCCGCCACCTCCTCGATTTTCGCCTCCCTGTAAAAGGGTGGATGTGGATGTGAATTTGAATGTTGTGCAAATGTGTGTGGTGTGTATATATTATATAGTTATATGAGGGCATGCATGAATGGAGAAGGAAGGAGGGCGGGAGGGAGGGAGGGGGTGAGTGGACGTGT
>JAQIVE010006069.1:0-12006 GCA_034698285.1 Sminthurinus bimaculatus | reverse complement strand
CCTATTACTTAGCATTGTATGTACATATGTGCTCTATTGTAGGTGGGGAACAAGGATAAAAAGTTTGAGAGACCCTGGTATATGACATGGAATAACGTCAAAGAAAATATAGCGAGAATGAGATGAGTCGGATAAGAAAACTTGCAAGTTCTTCCTAGTTGTTTGGTCAACTAAACAAATGTCACCTTTCAAAAAAAATTCGTTTTTTCTTCAAGTCTGGACTTTCTCTGGGTCTCGGAAAATGTAAACGTTTTACCCTAAACTTTTACAAAAACCGCGGACGTTTGTTATGAGCCGCTGGTCAAATATTGTTTGAAAAATGATGAGGTTTTCACAAGTTTCATGAAAAAACAAACTTGAGGTCATACTTAAATCATAAAAAAATACATTGGTGTTTGTACGGTGATATTTTCACGTTTTTTGGTTCGCCCTTTTAGTTTTAATTTAGACGCATTAAAATACCGCAAAATACTTGTGGGATCTTGACAGATTTTTCAACCAGGAACGCGGAAAAAAATGATATGAAACCCAATGACAACCTCATGAAGCTTTATGAGTGTTTCGTTTAAGGGCAAAGCCTTATTTTCATATTTGATTGTCACTATGTTTTCCTACTTTCAAAAAAATGTGTGCTTTATAACTAATACATAATAGATGATGAAAAAAACAGTCAATTTAATTAACATCATAATTTATACCTGTGTCAAAAAATGTACAGACTTTATAAAGCTTTGCAAAATAGCACTTCAAGTGGTTTCTAATGCTTGTGTACAGTTCAAAGTCAGTAAATATTATAAAGTGGAAAATAAATTACGAATTATATTAGAAAACGTGAAGTATTATTAATGAGAAGAATAGGCCAAAAACAATCAACCTGAGACCAAACATAAGTAAAAACATACACCAATACATTTGATGTTGATGCATTAATTATTAATGCATTATTTTGGTTTTTATACTTTTCAGCTAAAAAAACAGAACTTTTGTTGAATTACTGCAGTTTGCAATTCCTGGAACTTTGCTTGGCCAGCAGCATCCTGCCTCAGGTGAATGTTTCGACTGGATAGCTGAAAATCGTCAGGGTTAGCCCGAGAAAATAATGAGTGTGGATCTTTACATGCTCTTAACTTTTTTGTCCATTTTTTTGGACAAATATTGCCTGTCAGAAAGAAGGTGCACTTTTTCTCACATTCCAGGCAACGCAACTCATGTCATTCTCGCTTTGTAAGCTATGGAGAATTTGGACGCCTCTCGTGCAATTTCCTTTAAGGTTGCTGCCCATTCACGGTAAAGATATCTTTCTAGGTCATCCTAACAAATCTCGTCAAAATGCTTTAAAGATTATAAAGTTAGAATGAGACGAGTTTTGGGGTGTAAAAACAAAGAAAACTGCTGGAAAATTTCTCACTGGCTTACAATACCTGCAATTGCACAAAAGATGTTTTCAACGATTTTTGAATTGTTCATACGTATGGTATTTACAAACAAGCATGCATTTCAATCCAACTTTGTGAGATCTCATACCAATTATCCTTGCGTTTTTGATCCTAGAGCTGCGCGATCTGTCCAGATGCTGCGAATCTGTCTGACGGTAAAATCAAGAAATTGCGTGTGTAGACCTTGTAGTTTGATTTTTGGGCCCAGTCTGGATGTCCACAAATAAAGCCTAATCCATCTTTAAACATTTTTTTGGTTTTTAGCATGTTTGGTGTGACGGCGGAAAATTTGGCCCAAATGTTTCAAAAGCCGGTAGATGTTGTCATATTTTCGTCGCTCCGTAACATCAATTTATTCGCAATGAAACTATTGCAGCGACTACCCTCGGATCAAAACAAAAACCATGTACTCCGATGCAGTTTGACATGCTGGTTCCAAATATTATTTTCCCGCATGCGCAGAAATGGCGGTGATATTTCGCTGAACGTGCAGACCTCAACAAAAATCAATGATTTTTTAATCTAAATTGTGACGAAACTTGATGTCTCAGGCCAAAATACTAAATAATATCAAACGTTGCATAAATGGAAGTAATTTTTGAAAAAATGTTTTTACTACCAAAGCAAAATTTTAGACACACAAAATGTGCTTTCTTATGTGCTGTTTTTTTACTCAAAAACCCCGGATTTTGTATCGAAATATGAATGCTTAAGTACACCAAATCCTATGGCATTTTGTTATGCAGATGGCCCTTGATCATCTTTACTGTTTTTTTTATTTTAGTCGTAATAACGGAAATTATGTTAAGAAATCGGATTGCTTGCTGCAAATAGTAAACAAACTGCACCAAAAGGTTGCACAATACGGAAAACGGAACCCTGGAAATCGTTGTATTGAAGTACCTAAGTACGTCAAGTCAAGCATGCATGTATACTGTACAACAGAAAGAAATTATACCTTTTCTCACTTACCTCACTACACAACCGACGTTATTCTCGCTCTGTACTGTTTGAAGAATTTTAACGCCACTTATAACATTTACGGTGATCTTCCACATTGTAGAACTGTTAGTTAATGAGCGAATCCGACCCAAATATGGACGAAAATGACACAAATGGCGTCAAAAGTTTTCAAAGATTGTTGAGCGAGAACGAAGTGGGACATAAGCAAATAAATTGCTAATATGTTTTTACGTTTTTTGGTGCACGGTTTTTATGACGAGTTGACACGCCGGGTGCATGAAAATAATATGAAATCTCATATTATCTTGATCTTGAAGATTTTTGACCAGGCACGCACAAAAAATAAATCAAATCTCATTAAGACCTCATGAAACTGTCGTCGAAGCTTTCTTTTGGGGGCTAAACCATCCGGAACATTTTTATTAACAGAGGATCAATAAAAAATTACTTGCTTCGGCACAGTCAGCTTGCTGTTTTTTATATAGTGTTAGAAATTTCCGACTTTTCCCATACATCATGGCAGAAAACGCATAACAAAGGTTTTATATCAATTTTATTTAAGCTTTCTGATGGACGCACATGTCAATTATCGTCAACAATGAACAAATGTTGCGCAAACCAGAAAGAAGTTGTGCTTTTTTACCTCACACACCACATAACTCGACTCATTCTCGTTTTGTAATCGTTGAAGAGTTTGGACGCCATTCATGCATTTTGCTGTGATGTTTAGGTAGCCTCGTACAACAGCATGGGTGTCAGGCTTACTAATATCACAACAAATATCATGTGTGACGTTGAAATTCGTCAAAGAAAAAAAAGCGAGAATAAAATGAGTTGGATAAAAAAACGTGCAAAATTCTTCCTAGTTGTGCGGCAAGGTACCTAAGTCATAAAAGGTCCAATTTATTTTTGATTTCACAATTTTACAAAATTGCGCAAAAACGTGTTTTTCAAAAAGCATTTTATTCTTCATACAACATGTATGAAAACCAGCATGTATGTTGCGTGTGTGAATTATTAGGAGTTTGTGAGACTCGGACGCCGTTTGTAAGCACACAAAATGTCTTTTCAAGAGCCAGAGTTTATTAATTTACTTCAAACTTTAAGCCGACACGTGGGTAGGTATTACGAATAAACTTCGTTGTACTTGCATTCCATGGTCATCGTGTTGTCCTTTTTATTGCCTCGTCTTTTTTCCTCTTGTCATACTTTTTGTGGATCTTTAAAGACTGTAATTGCTCTATTATGCCCTCTCATCGTCGTGAAAAAAGGGTGATCTCCGCCCTTTGAATCGCCATTGAGCTATCCCATTTCGGCAATCTCAAATATCGAGAAGGAAATGGTTTAATTTCATAACTTTGAGAGCCCTGGGACTCTAAATTTTGTGCCATTCTTTGTTGTTCAAGTCTCCCGCCGTTTCACCGCATACCGATAGAAAAAACGGTACCGTAAAATGGGGCGAAAAGCGGCACCTTTTACTGAATCTTGTCTAATTTGGTTTACACAATGTCCACAGTCCACAATGAACAAACCAGAAATAAATTGCACTTTTACGCACCTCCCACGCAACACGACTCCGCTCATTCATTTAATCTATGAAGAACTTCGACGCCACTTATGTAATTTACTACGATGTTGTGCAGCCTCTGTAAGAAGAACGAAAACAGCCACCGTGCAAATATAACAACAAATGTCGTGTAGGGCGTAGGGCGTCAAAATGCTTCGAAGATTACAAAGCGAGAATGAGACAAGTTGGATAAGAAAACGTGCAAATTCATTTTAGTTGTGTGACAATTAGAATAAAGAAGGTCCAATTCTTTTGTGAAAAAAAGAGAAGTGAAACAGAGCTCTCCAACAAATAAAATTCCAAAAACTCAAGTCTCGAAAATTATTCAAAGATGGCATAAATATTGGCAGTTGTGATTTAAAAAAAATGTTTTTCTCACTGTTCCAAGCAAACAAGGTACGGTCTAATTTTCGAGTCTTAAAGAAAAAACGAGGAGCTTTTCGACTGGAATTCAGAATTCAGAGGCCAATGAGAACATTTGTATTTGTTTTTGCTGTCTTCATTTTGTTACCTAATTCAAAATTACTCGCACCACTCTAATTTTCCTTCCGTCCACTAAATGTTTTCCAAAAATTCTGTTTTTTCTGAACAATCGTAATATAAAATGTATGATAAGAGAATGAAATCAATTGATTTTAAGCTTTCTGAATGAGACCCATGTAAAAGAATGTCCGCGTTGAAAAAATTCGTCTTGACAACCCCCCCCCCCCCCAAAAAAAAATTGCAATTTGTAAAACTTCCCACACCGCACAACTCGTCTCATTCTCGCTCTGTAATAATTGAAGAGTTTCAACGCCACTCTTGCAATTCGTTGTGACGTTGTGGTGTATATTATAAACAGCATAAAAGTCAATGTTTTGAAAATGTCGCATTAAACGATAGGAGTGACTTCGAAGTGTTGCAAAGATCCCAGGATAAGAACAACAAAAGGTTTTGCACGAAAGTGAGGAACAAAACGTGCAAGTTCCAACCAAAATTTTGAATCGAACAGTGATTATTGGCTGTGTTAACTCACTACCTCAGCAACGCTTTTCATGACTGTTTTGCCAAATTTTGAAAGTTTTGAGCGGGATAATTTTGATTAATTTCCCCTTGATTTTGGGAATAAAATGTATTCTTCCTTCCATATGCATTAAAACCGAACTTTTAACCTGCTACATCTATCTAGCACCAATTCAACACAATAATATTTTCTGTTTGCAGTAGACAACCCTGTCATTTGATTGATTTCGGTGAAAGTTAAAATGAAAAAGTTTTCTTTAAAAAAGTTGGGGTTTTCGAGTGATTTCGATACTAAAAGTTGTTTTCGGCCAGGAAAATAAATACGATTTCTGGTGGCAATGACCCTACCCAAAGCTTACAAAGCCTGTTTGATGCGAAAATTTCTCTTTCTGCAAAATTGTGACATAAATTGCATCATTTAGGTGTGAAATCGAATTGCTTTAAACCGTCTGATTGTTTCAAACAATCTTATTTCACACACTGTACAAATATTATGGAACCGGAAAGAAGTTCCATATAGTCTCAATTCTCAAGCTACAAATTTTGTCTCACTCTGACTTTGTACTGTTTGAGAAATTTCGACGCCACTCGTGAAATTTGCTGCGATTTCGAAACTTATGATAAAAATAGAATTTAAAAAACCCATCAAATCTCACGAATGGCATCAAAGACTACAGAGCAAGAATAAGGTGGGTTGTGTGGCTTGGGAAGGGTGACGTCGTTTAATTTCTTTTGGGTTTCACAGTTAAATTGCTCAAAAAGTTGTTGTACGGAGTTTAATATCTTTAATACCCTATTTTAACCCCGAATACATTTAATTTGTATTTTCTATGGCGGGTATTCATTTCCACACGTAGCACGGACTTCAGAGAATCTTTTTTACATAAAGTCTAAACTGTAGTGCTTCATTTCCTGACAGGTCACAATCTGTAAGAATTCACTTTCCGGTACAACCAAAATTTGTAGAGAATTGTTTTTCTGTTGACACTCTATGACTAGCAATGTGGTCATAGAGTGCCAACAGGAAAGTGATTCCCTACAAGTTGAACGTTCCCGAAAATTGATTTCCCACAGTTTGTGATCTGTCTGAAAATGAAGACTACAGTTTAGGTTTTTTTCTTTCACACAGTCAGGGCAAACCGGCTTCCAAAAGACACAATATGCTAAAATGGTATTTTTCTTCTTATTTTGTACGCGTAAGGCTACGTGTAACCGGAAGTCCCGGCTTATTGTAGCCGGTTATCGGACTGCAAAAGCCGACAATATTGCAACTTAACTTTTGTTTTTGGAGGGTGATTTAGTGGAAAATTTGGACCACCTCCAGAATTGGGATAAAATCTACTCACTTGAGAGGACGTTGACTATCAACTTTGTTCACTTTGCTGTTCTTCAAGTATCAATCCTGCTCATTGTCCTTTGATAGAAAAATAGCGATTGCAGGATTGCTGAGTAAAAATTTTGCAAGATGGAGTGAAACAGAGCACACAATGATTTTGAATAAATATAAAACCAAAAAGAAGTCAGGGCTCAAAAAGTATACAAACACTATTCATATTGGCAGTAGTGATTGCGCAAAATAATTTTTATCCCAAGCAAAAAAAGTACAATACAATTTTCGAGTGATTAGAATAATCGAGGAACTTTTCCATTCGAATTCAGAGGATCAATAATACATTTTGTTCCTTGTTTTTGCTCTCTTCATACCTAATTTAAATTTATTCACATCAATCTAATTATCTTTCAGCCTTCTAAATAATGTTCCAGAATTTTCTGTGTTGGCAACAAGCGCAGTATAAAATGAATAAGAAAATTTGAAATCAAATTTTGTTGACATTTCTGATAGCAACTGATGACAAACAAGGTCCACAGTAAACAGATATTGCATAACCAGAAATAAATTGTAATTATTAACACGCCACACACCACACAACTCGTCTCATTCTCGCTCTGTAGTCGTAGAAGAGTTTCGACGCCACTCATGCAATTTGCTGCGACATTGTGATGCTGTCGCAGACCAGTATAGCAAACCATTCACATCAAATATTGCAGCAGATATCATGAGGAGCGTATTTCAAAGTATTTCAAAGATCTCAGAATTAGAATGAGGAGAGGTTTTGTAGCAAAGTGAGGGAGAAAACGCGCAGGTTCTTCCTAGCTTACAGTAACAATGCAAAGACTTCAGGCAGCATATCAAAACCTGTATGTGTGTCATTTGGAGTTCGTGAGACTCGGACGCCGTTCGTTAGCATTAAAATTTCTTTGCTGGCGCAAGTTTATTGTTTTTAATAAGGTTTTGAGCCGATGCATGGGTAAGTATTTTGGACAAATATGTGCAGGTCTTGTTGTACGACTTTTTGTTATCACTTTTGGAATTAAAGCAAAAGTTTCTTCTCAAAACGTCATGAAATGGATTTTCACTGTATGCATGTTTATTGAAACATTAAACTTGTGAACTATTGCATCCATTTAGTTCCAACTCAGCACAAGGATTTCAATTATTTGTGGTAGATAACCCAGCTATTTGGTTTGTTTTGGTGAGAAAACGAAACCGTTTTCTCTGAAAAAGCCGGGGTTTGTTGGGTATTTTAAAAATTGAAAGGTGTTTCGAGGCCTGGCTAACACGAAATTTGTTGTAAGTATTTCAAATATGGCCTTCATTACGTATATCAGTATACCGTTTACGCACATAATGGCCATTACGCAAATACGCAACATAAAGTTATAAATGAATGTAAGTATTATCTTTTTGATTGAAACTCGTGTTCAAAAATGTCCAGACTGGGCATGTATTGCAGAACAAGCAAGAAGTTCGCCTGGTTTCTTTTACTTTGAGACACAGCTCAACCCATTCTTGCCTTGTAATATTTGTAGAATTTCGACGCCACTCATGCAATTCGTTGCAATGTTGTTGCACTTCACCACGATAGGATATCCCGGTGCAAATGTCGCCGCAAACGTTACGAATGGCATCGAAATCCTCCAGAGATTACAAAGCGAGAATGAAAAGAGTTTTGTGGCATGGGAATGGAGAAAAACTGCAATTTCTTCCTGGTTTACAGTTAATTTTCACAAAAGATGTTTTTAGCAAGTTTTTCATAGTTCATACATTTTACAGACACATCCCACACAAATTTCCTTGCGTTTTTTATGCTGGTTAAACACAATAAGGATGCACCGTTGTATTTTTTTGTCGAGCTTACGGATGTAAGGCATAAAAATACCGTGAAATTCATTTGGTCTTGAAAGGTTTTTGAAGCAGGGAAAATTTATCATTTTTTTCGTTCAAGATAATGTTGAGCATTTTGCTTGTTAATGTGTTTTCTCACTGTTCACACAATAACATGAATTATAATACATACATATGTGGTAAAAACTGAAATTAGAGCACCAAGTTTTATGACAAATTCCGTTTAATTCTTCAGTTTTCCAAAAGGCGCTGTATGACAAAATTTTATCCTTGGGGATAAACTACTACGATTTTTGATTCTGCGAAATTTGCTCCTCAGCATACGTTATGCCTTTCGATATTGAACCGGAAAAGCTCAAAATAATGGCGTTTGCCCCCAAAAATGGCGACTTTGGATGTCCTACATGCGCTTAACTTTTTTGCCTAGTTTCTATGCCCACGTGCGACTGCTCCAGTTTGTGGCACAACCACTACAGTCACGTTTCAGGCATTAAAAGCCAAAGGCAAATTTTCTTGATCAAAATGCAGTTTTTCAAAGAGCTGCCATTTCGAAACCACTGAATCGATTCCAAAATTGCAAAAAGTTTTTAAGAGCCCTTTTAACGCTTCTTAAGCCTAGTGTACAAGGGAATGTTTGAAATGTTTTTAAAAATCCAGCTTACATAAGCTCCAATATCTCCCAATCTATTACTATGGGAAAAATTGACTTTTAACGGCGCACACT
Source organism: Sminthurinus bimaculatus (assembly GCA_034698285.1). Lineage (NCBI taxonomy): Eukaryota > Metazoa > Arthropoda > Collembola > Symphypleona > Katiannidae > Sminthurinus > Sminthurinus bimaculatus. The sequence goes on along the minus strand of JAQIVE010006069.1, from coordinate 3,127 downwards.
GAGCCAAATGGAAAGCAAAAGCGCCTTTGCATATTTTAGCGTTTTTGTTTCCAAAACAAGATTTCTTTACCTTAAAAAATATGGAAAATTTAATGAAGTTAGTATTGTTTACCAATTTCCGGAGGTTTGACCCCCTAAAACAGGTATTTTTGGACTTTTGACCCTGATATGACTAATCTGTCCATTTTACATCATCTTACGTATAATACTTAATTTTTCGAAGCTGTTAGCATACAAATCTCCTTTATTACCCTTTTCATACCCATAACTGCCTGTTATTATGACAACAAAGCCATGATCTTTATTAATTAACTAGATTTTTAATGCTCCTAAATTTGGATAAAAAGACCTCTGCATGGATTCTGGGCTAAAAAATGAAAGAGTCTGACGCCACTTGAAGCAAGAATTGCTTTCGGTTCGTTCATTCTTTGCAAACGAGCAGCCCGCCAGCGCGCAAGGATAACCCTAGACTCAAACAACTTAAATTTAATTGGAATATTATTAAATTTTAAATTTAATTTAAAGGCTTAGGTGCAAATATGTGCAGCCAATTATTTATTGATAATTACCTCAGATACATGCTTAATCAAACTTATTTTGCCATTTGGCAAGAGTCGGCAAGAGTCGGAAGATAATTAGTTCCAAAGTTTTTGTATTATAGGGAACGGGATTTAACAACTTTGTTAATTTATTTTAGCTAAGCAGATGAACATAATTTCTTTAGCTTTGTAAAATTAAATACCTTAGTGCATACCTATTCATCTTATGTAGTTTAATTTTACAAAATCAACACGCAGGTTTTTATTCCAAAGGCGCTTTTAATGTGAAGCTCGGCTCAGTGTGCGGCGGGGAAAAAATTCAAACGAGAAACTGGCCCGTAATATTTCCATAAGTGGTCCTAGGAAACCTAGCCAGAGTAGTCCTATCAATTTCAGGTTAATTTCAGGTCAAAGTAAAAAAGGGTTACTTGTTAGAAGAGAAAAACTAACATATATATAACAGTACGCAATACTATTGTTTTTCGCTGACAAATACACCTTGAAAAACGCTAGAGTAAAAATAGTCGCCCCGGTTTTGAGACATGCCTTAATTGGTATTTATTAAAATTAATTAAGTTCCACTCGTCGTTTCATTCTCGCTCTGCAATCTTTGTTGAATATCGACGCCACTCATGATATTTGCCACGATATTGCAATCCCGGTGCTTAGCAGCACAAACATCTATGAGATTCAAAGTCGCAGCAAATGCCACTAAAGGGCGTCAAAATTCAGCATATATGCTAAAGTAGTTAAGACTTATGACAAGGGCGATGGGCGACAGGAAAATTAAAATTGAGCCTTTTAAAAGAACAATTACACTCGATACATGGTGTTGCCGCGGCATTGAGTGTTATTGTGCTTCTTAAGGGCTTAATTTCGTTCCCGCATAGCAGGAAAACTGAGCAAAAGGGTATTTTTAAAGAGTTTCTAATCTATCATTCGATGTGCACAGTCCTTTATTTATTTTATTAGAAGTTTATGCCAACCTTAAGCAATTAAAATGTCATGGCCAAGACGAAATGTGTTCTAATTTTATGGCCTACATTACGCATATCAGTATGCGCAATACGCATATAACGACCATTTCACATAATAGAGGAGACGGGGGCAAAAATCAGTCACGACTTTGGTCTATAATTGCAGACACTGTACTAAATTTAGTGCAGACATCAATGTACCACATAAAACACTACCTAATTATCTTTCATAATCAAGTACTTTTTATGGTATTCACTATTTAGAAAAACTAAGATATTAAGGTTTGAAAAAAGGGTCAAAAACAGGGGTGTGGGGCAAAAATCAGTCACTCGAGTTCAAAAACGCCTAAATAATTTTTTTAGATCACGATAATTTTTTTGGGGCTTCCTGGAGTCATCTTAATATGCATCGATCAATAAAATTATCAAAACCAACACTGTAGTCCTAATGACGAATTTTTTTGCCAGTGACTGATTTTTGCCCCAATGATATTTGGGTGCTAAAATGACATTTTTTAAAAATTTTGATGCCAAATCAAGAGTTGACATTTGATCTCCATGAAACCAAAATCAACGTATGTAGAACATGCTAGTGCATGAAAAAGGTGTTCATGACATTGATCTAGACTGGACCATGTAACTGCTATTTAAGTTTTACGGAGTGACTGACTTTTGCCCCTGACTGATTTTTCACCCCGGTTCCCCTATTTATAAGAAACATAAATTTATAAATTAACGGAATAATTATTATCCTTTTGATTGAAACCCATGTCAAAAAATTTCAAGGCTGAGCATGCATTGCAGAACCAGAAAGAAATCCGCCTTCTTCCTTTTACCTCGGCACCCAACTTGACCCATTCTTGCCCTGTAATCTTTGTAGAATTTCGACGCCACTCATGAAATTTTCTCCGATGTTGTGACTGCAGAAGATTGAAGAATGAACTTTTCTTCTTCAAAAATTGCAGCCAATACAACTAATGGCGTCAAAATTCAGCAAAGTGCACATGGCGAGATTGAGGTAGATTGTCGGTCAAGGTAACAAGAAAAGTTGCATTTTCTTTCTCGTAGCACAGTAAAACTGATCAAAAGGTGATTTCAAAAAGTTTCTATAGGTGGTCTCAACATTTTTGGCAAACATCAGATTCTTGGAGCAAAAGTAGTACAAGTGATTCAGGGAAAAATTTGGGCCATCTCCAATATCGGGACAAAAGTGAGTCAGTTCCGCACCTTTGAAAGGATTTCGACTCCTAATTTTGTTTATTTTCTTGTTTTTTAGGTGTCCAGACTTCTTATAATCTTTTAGGCAAAAAACAGGCATTCAAATCTAGGAAAATTAGGAGCACAAGTTTTGCTAGTTGGTTCGAAACGGAGTACTAAGTTGTTTTGAAGTATACTTTATGTAAATTCAAAAAGCTACCCATCATCAACTTTCACGCTCTCTCTTTTCTCAAGTGTGAGGCGGACACTTTGGCCTTGTAACAGGAGCTAATTGACATTTAATTTTAGATACTTCATAAAAATTTAATTATTTTTTTTAACGTCTGTTGACAAAAAAATGAGAATGAGTTTGAGTGCCTGTAAAAACGGAACCAGTGAATATTTTTGAAAATC
>JAQIVE010006068.1:0-12007 GCA_034698285.1 Sminthurinus bimaculatus | reverse complement strand
TAGCCGCCAACCGTATTATATTAGCCGGAATTTTATCGGCTGAATCAAGCCGGCATCCTATGATTATAGCCGGAATACCCGGCCGCCTGTGGCCGTTTCCACTCAAATTTGACCGTAAACATACAGCTAATTTTAGCCTGCTACGGCTTTTAACGGCTAGTTTCCCGTGACTGAATAACGAATAAAAATGACATTACAAAAATAAAGCATTTTTTTGAGCATTAGAAAAAAATGTAAATTGTTAGCAAGTCAACGTTAGACATATAGAATGGAAATATTCTTCAAAGCATGTGAGCTATTCTCCCTCAAGCAAAAAAAGCAAATGGAAAGCAAATGGAGCAACTGACTTTGTAGACTATATCGATATCGATGCCAGCTGGGTGTTAATCAATTATTATTGAAACTTGATTAAAAGTCGCAGAGTAAGAAATACTCCCTCAGTTTTTTTGTAGCCGGTCAAAAACAGCCGCCAACCGTATGAAAATAGCCGCAATACCCGGCTAAAAATAGCCGATTACGTTCAAAATTAGCCGACAATAGGCTTATTTTAGCCTACTCCAGCTAAAAGCAGCCGGTTTCCGATGACTGTTAAATGTCAACCGATTGGGATGAAATTGTAATGGAATTTGTTTGACGTATAAAGGAACGTTTTTAGAGGTTTGGCGGTTAGTAGTTCGACATTTCGAACAAAACCGTCCACACTACTCTACAGTCTTCATGCAGTTCACGTTTTGGTATGATTATTTTACCTCTACGATGACTAATTTACTATTTGTATCCAATATTTATGCTTACGCATGCCTAATGCCTAACGATAACTTGTAATATTTTTTCTAATGATCAAAAGCAAAACTTTATCTGTCTAATGCCAAAAAACAATTTGGTGACTTGATGTAAATTTAATGCTCCGAAACAATAATATTTTAGTGTACTTGATATTGAATTTTTAGCTATGCTCTAACATTGCGGTAATTATCCTAATTGTGAACACAAGACACGTTGTTTTCAGCTCTAACCCTAAGAAAAATTCTCTATCCAGGCTCAAAAGCGTTTTTGGACGAAATCCCTATTGAACTGAATTAAAATCGAATACGAATGAAAAGGAAACCAATCAAATTTCAATTCAGTCCAATAGAAAAAAAAATTTCCTATCGAGTTTTGATTCAGAAATTTTTTTTGAATTAGATTCCAATCAAGCCGAATAGAGAATTTTCCTTAGGGGACCCTAAGAAAAATTCTCTATTGAGCTTATTCGGAGCTAATAGAAATTTTATTGGAAAAAAATTTCTGTATTGAAACTCAATTCGACGCAAACATTTTTATTGAAATCGAATTGACTTTCTTTTTATTTAAATAGGGTTTGAATTCAGTTTAATCGGGATTTCGTCCAAAAACGCTTTTGAGCCTGAATAGAGAATTTTGCTTAGGGAAATCTCATGAAAATTTCTATTTGAAGGGTTCTATCAGTCACGATTATAATTTTTAAGATGTTTGACCGATATTGAATCAAAATTTTGAGTTTATTTTACAACATTTTTTACAAGGGAAGGTGACTACAAAAAATGTAGAAAGAACTGAAAGTACGTCCTTCGTTCCTCATCTTCTTCATTCGATAGTCGGCCAACCTCTCTAATATGACTCTAGGATTGTGTGTATTTACGGACAGTATTCTTTTTTCTCTTTTTTAGGTCTGTCTCTATTTAGCTGAATCAACAGACAACAGTGTCTCTACATTGTACATTGTACACATTATACTAAATGAATGTATTGGATATAGAGTATAAAAAGAGATATTTGCTTGTACATTGCACATTGTATACAGTGTACGTACATGTTACGCAAAGATAGAATGTATGATGATGACATGATTCGTTGTGTGTTGTTTGGCTTTGGGCTTTGCATCTTTGGCAGATGCAAAGTGGAGAGAGTCTGGATCACACAAAAAAATTAAATCTACATACATTCTCTTGAGACTGTCTTTCCCTCTGTTTCTGTTTCTATTCCTTTTTAGATATCTCCTTGACGTTTACTCAACTAATACTAACTACGCCTTTTCAACACTATTTTCCTCAGTTTTCTCAGTAACTCTAAATTTTCAGTTTGACTTTGACTTTTCCTTTGACTCTTTCCCTCTCGGGGCCTGGTCAAACTTGGTGTTGCTTGTTGCACAGATATTTTACAGTTTACATCAAAGGTTCTCGTTTCTCCTTCCTCGCCTTGTTTTTCTAAATATATTTTTACAACTTCATCTTTTCCTGCAGATGATGCTAATATTAATAATATTGTTTATGATATTCTAGATTTTTTCTCAAATCCTGTTCTGACACTGATATTTTTATTTCCTTCCTTTTTAGCATCTGTTTATAAACTGTCGGAGCAAAATACATATTATACTTATGTACAGGGAGGAACCGCCCAACGCGGATTTTATTTCGCCTTTTTTCCTCACCATTATAATCACATGATTTATCATGTACTTTTTACACATTTTATCATATCATATGTATATCATGTACAATATACATATATTATATTATGCATGCGTGAAAATGCAAATTTTACATGTTTCATGAATATTGTAAAATATTGGGTGAAAAATATGCACAAAGGATGAGAGGGCGAGAGATGACGTGGAAAAATAAGGAAAAGAATACGATTTTAAGGGAGGATGAAAGACAGAGAGAAAGATAGCGAGACAAAGACGTCATTATAATATACCTACATTAATTAGTGGAGGATAATTAAAAGTTGTGAAATGTTGATGGGTGTCGCCCCAGCAACTTTTTAACCGTCAAATCAACAAGACGTCTTGTGTCTGGAGTTTTGCTCCTCTATTTTCTCGTCTGGGATTTTTCTTTTGATCTGACTCTGTCTCGGTTTTCTGTACTCTGTACTATGATAAATATGTATGCTCTGCTTTTTTAAACTTCTTTGGTTTAAGTTCTGGTTCTCTGGTTCGGGCTTTCTGTGTGTTCTGTGATCTCTCGTGGAGGAAACGAAAATCTCATTGTTTGCTCGGCGTAATGAGTGAGGGAGCTCAAGCCAAAAGGGAAAGGAGACAGCCTCGTTTATTTATTCGCTCCAAGAGAGAGAGAGAGAGAGAGAGAAAGAAAAAGAGACGTCAACTTGCCAAATTCAGGATCACATAATGTGGTTTTTTGTTGCATTATTTCCAGCAGCACAAGCGTCAAATATGTACAATGTACAGACAAAGAAACTGCAACCGGAGAAAAAGGGGAAAGAGAGGAATAAACGGAGCAAAAACCAAACCAATATGCATAAAATGTGCATACTTAACAGCATTATCTATGCGTATTGCGTATATCTTAAATCTGCGTTTGAAAAGACAGGGAAATAACAAGGAAATAGACGATGGGCCATTTAACTACTTACAACTTGGAGAATTTCAGACAGCTTCTCCCAGACAATAATTTACACGTGCTGGACTTGAATTGCACATTGGATTGGATTCATCAAGCTTAACTGTGGTTGGTGTGTTCTTGCTCACTTAAAAACCTAGACAATGCATCGGAAATTACAACTAAACTTTAGCAAATCAGTGTGCATCGGATTTTTTTGATGTATTTAATATTTAATTACAGTTTCAGCCTGTCTTTGATCTAGTAAAAAATCCTGATGAACAGGAACAATTTTCTAAAACATGGAGACAAAAATCAGTAACGCATTTTGTGAAACCAAAAAACCGTTTTGAATTTCGCTTTTTCTTGAAATTTTTCTATCCAACCCTTTCAAAAACACAAAAACTCATCGGGTGAAACAAAGCTGAATTCTCAAAAAAGTGCGAATACCTATTCACCCAACCAAAGCTTTTTATTACTGGAAAAATTGGCATAAAAAGCAAAAGGAAGAAAGTAATACAGTACATACTACATACAGCGGTTGTTTATCTCTGATCCTTTTTTTTGTCGGAATGATATAGCTAGACAATAGGCCAACCCGACCAGACCAGACAAGCAAAAGACAAGACAAGAGAAAACACGGGCCGTGATAAATGATGTTTTTACAATGGAAAGTTTCAAAAAAGCGACAGTTTTACTGCGCCTTTGGTCGGCGTGTATCAAGTGTATGTATAGTTATGTATAGTTTTGTATAACAAATCTAAGGAGAAAAAAGGAGGATCGATTACAAACAAACAAATATAAATATACAAATGGAAATAATACAAAATGCTAAGTATCAAGTATAGATAGCTAGATAGATAGATACAATACGGTGTACAAGCTGAACAAAGACAGACAGTTGTGAGTCTCGGAGGAACTATACAAAAGTACAAACTACAAACTATTGGGGAACTGATTACAGTCACGATAATGGCATGAAAAATTAACAGCTGAAAATGAAACAACTTCCAGTTAGTTCCATGCAAAATCTTCTATTTAAAAACTTCACTTAAACATTGGAAACTGCATCTCCCATGTTATCTGTCCCCGTCTTTTGTCCCTGCTTAATGTTTACACACTATTACACTTTCTTAACAACCAACAGCCAGTTTTCTTGTTCCACAGTCGATATGAAAAAATCTGTATGACAACGATTAAGGGACGAGAGCGAGAAGAGTTCACTGAAGTTTAGAAAACATGGTGAAAATTCGGATTTAGCTATTTAATTTACATCTAACCATTTCATAATATTGTTTTGATACATAATAAAAATAATGATAGTTTTCTATAGGGAGAAAAACAATCTTGTAAATTTTCCATTAACTATAAGTTGTTAAGCGGCTGCATCCACTTCCCTTTTCATCATCCAGTTTAAAAGAAATTAAATGTGCAATTTGCATTTTTGTGCTCAGCAACATTTATTGTGTTTTTCCACTCTTTGCGATTTAAACAGTATACGTATAGCATAGCACTCGACACTATAATAACACCAGCGAGACTAAACTAATGGAGAAAAATGACTGACAAAATGAAAATTACTGTGACAGAGATTTAATTGAGAGATTGAAAGTTGCAATTAGTCCGAAAAAAAACAACGCATATAAAAATATATGCTCGAATGTATTTTTTACTTAATAAAAACCATCACAAGTAAAACGATAATATCATATAATTAAACGAGCGGTTGGTCTTTAACTTTTTTTTTATTATGCATAATGAAATTTAAATCTTGTCAACAGCACAAAAAAACTGCAATCTTGTACAGAGTGGCCCAAAATCGTTTTCATTCAGTAAGTTGCAAGTGGAAATGTGTCAGATTCTCATTTTTCTTGTATGTAGAAGAGAATTGCATTTGGGAAACATTTCCAAAGCGGAAAGTTTCCGAAGAGAGGATAACTCTGGAAAGCTCTGTATTTACACAGAAATAAACCAAATTAAAAGAGAACCTCTATTATTTTGTACAGTATAAAGTTGGGCTGCAATAGTATAACTAGAAAAAAGCGGAAGTTTGAAATGCTTCCGTGTGTTGTTCAGTAGTTTCCATTTCTATACATATATACATATCTATCTATTTACTATTTATTTACCTCGGATTTTCAACATGTTACATGGTGTTGTTGTTGGAGGACGGAGGAAAGTCGAGATTTGAAGAGCTAAAGATGATAATGTTGAGAGTTGAGAGTTGCCTCTCGGAATCGTAAACATATGCTTTCGATTTCATTGCAATTAGTGGCAAATGTTGGGAATATAGTTGAGATACGGCGTATCAATCCATTTGCTATCGCATCCTCATGTTTTCTCTCATTTCTTTTCTTCCCCTATTCTGTATACTGTGTAATTCACATGTCAGGAAGAATCGGAGAGGAAAATACTGTGGAAAATGTTAAAGGAACTAACTTTACTGCTGCTATGTAGTTAAACGACTGTCATTGAACTGCTGGCTTGGCTTGGAATAACTCCCTTGACATCCTACATAGAAAATCAAAACATGAAATGAATATTTCCCAAACAAAAATATTATCATAATATTGCTCATTTCTTATGCCCAAGCTCCAAATTCCAATTTGATTTGACTTACTTTTCTTCCGTTCCACTTTCAGACAAAAAAATTATGTAAGGCAGGCAAAATTAGTTTCTAAACCTCTCTTCCGAGTCTGGTTCAATCCTCAATCTTCGTCTTTCAGTTTCAGCTTTAATACATAAAATAATTACATAACCTGCAAAATCTTTATAAGTAAAATTGATATTTTGTATTATGTAAGTACATTAAATGCCTGTATAAAATTAATATTAATTAGCTCTCATTTACTTACTAGATTTTACTTAATACTTAATGCTATACATTTTAAACTCGGTTAGCGTGAATAATTGAATAATTAATGCTTAATATTATAAGCACGGTGTAGTTTTTATAGACAGGATACAGGAGCCTTCATTTTCCATGTTTTTGATCCACAATCAAGAAAATGAGAGAACCTCTTAATTGTGCACGAACTATTTGTACGAACAGGAGCATCAACCATCAACAACAAGTTATCTCTTGTTCAAAATAAATTGAGCATCAAGTCTCAATTGAGACCCTGTAAATTGTAAATAAAATACACAAAGCATAATGTTAATGTTAATGCTACAGGCTATTACATGTATCTACAATATTAACGATTTATAAATGAAAGAGTATTAATGTAAAAGTAAGAAGAAGGAGAAGCATAAGAAAGATTATTATGGTGAATGAGGAATGTGTTTGTAACCTCGTTAGAATGAAAGTATAATATCTTCTTGTTCATCTTCTTCTTATCCTCCTCCTTCTCATTCTTTCATCTTGCAAGTTTTTTCTCGTTCCGTGTTGTGTTTTGCATTATTTGTTATTTGTATTTTGTGATCTCAATATCTGTTCTTTCTTTCTTTTACCCATCTCTCTCTATATATCTTGTGCTGAGCTACTAGTAACTACTACTACGACGGCGAGCTCCGTTATCCGGGTAGAGATGGATCTCGTAAAGATGGCTGGGAAAAATGCGAGTGATTGACAAGTTTTACGTCAAGGCTTTTTTATTTCTTTTCAGTGTCAACACCAGCTTTTCCTAACGGCACATATATTCTCATTCTCTTCTCTCTCTTACTCCTCATCTTTTTGAAGAACGGCTTACTTGAAGAGACTGTACTTTTTATATTATGGTTAACATGCTGTATTTTTACAAAAGTATATCATACATCAGTAATCACATAACTATGGATAATACATACACTCAAAAATATCTATAGATATTATATGTGTGTGTATTATTGTAGATATGTAAAATGTACTTGAACGAAGGAAAGAAAAGGAGAAGGAGAGAGTGTGAGAAGATGGAATGGAAAATACGGAAGCCACAAGAACTCGGGAAATGAAATGGGCCGTTATAGAAATTACACCTTTCCCTTGTATATACATACATACATACATACTTACATACATACAAAAATAATACATGTAGATTGTAGACACTACAAACATATATTATATTATACAAAAAGATGAGCCCACTACAAGCTACAAGTTGTATGCAGTCAAACTCTTGATTTTTCTGATGAATTTCTATATGCACTCAGCTCAAAAACTGTGTACACAAAAGTATTCTATGAGTACATATATTTAACACTGTAAGTAAAAAACTGTACGCCCTGACAACTTTAGCTAATGGTGGCTAAGGCAGGCGAAGATTTGACTCGGCTCCTTGCCAAAATGTATAAATAAAGATGATTTTCTCTGCCAAGTTGAAACTACACAATCTGTATCCTCTGTACATAGAGATTCATATTGACTCAATACAATTCAATACAACACTGTAATATACATTATACACTATACACGGTGAAGGAAGATTGCAGACGAAAAAGTCCTTTCGGCTTTCAGTGTGAATCCAGCCATTCTTCCCGCAATAGGCAAGACATCACACCACACTGTCTATCCAAAAAGTTCTTGCTTCTTCTTCTTCCTCTTCTGCTTCTTCATCTTCTTCTTGATTTGTATATACTCTTAATTTCCTTTCGGATTCTTCTTCTCTTTATTCTATTTATTATTGTTGAATTGTTCACGAGTTGAAATCACCAGGAAATCTAAATAAATAATTGAAGAAAAAAAAAGTGCCGTAAATTTTAAAACAGTAAAAAAAAGTTCTTTCAAATAAATACGAACGAAAAGTAAAAGATAAAAAAAGTTAATTGCATTATATTATTATATTAAACTTTTGTTGCATTTCTCCTGCTTACCCTTGAATAAAATGGATAGCAGTGGAGCTGGGGGCGGTGGTGGTGGACGAGTGTACACCGTGTCCGACTCTCGTCTTCCGGTCTACTGTACATATTCGTCAAGGCCCGACAATTTCAATCAAACATCATCATCGTCATCCCCACTTCGAGCTTCTTCGACATCCTCCTACCTCCCGGCCTCAAGTCAGTCTCGAATGATTCAGTGTCCAACGAGTGACCCCTTCATATCTAACCAGCGACTCATGGTTCTCCCACCAAGGATCCGTAACGTGTATGCGGGACTTGACCTGGACGACGATGACGAGGATCCGGAGGACGCCTACGTGTCTCCCACCATCAACCGCCCCGCGAGTCAGCGGGTTGACAGCTATCTCGATGACATCATCAATTCGCCCGAGATGAGCGAGATTGAGAGCGAGACTCGAAAGATTCGGCGGGACGCGGAGGCGGTTCTCGCCCGGCTGGGCGAATCCTCCAAGAAGAAGAAACCCGCCCGACTTTCCAGCGTCTATTTTCCTGACCTCAGCTACACCAGTTCAACATCGGGCAGTAGCCCATATGTGCCAAAGACCAGTTCTTCTTCTTCTAGTAGTTCTTACACTCCTTATTCTTCGTCTCTCACCTCCTCCTATTACTACCCTGAACGAACGAGGGTGGAGCGAGCCGTGACCCCTGATCATGACGACTTTTACAGTCGACCTCGACGACCTCTCTCCTACAGCTCGAGCCTCAGTGGAGTTTCCCGCCCTTTGAAGCACGACCCCATCGCTCAAGTTCAGGCGGAGATCAATAGAAAGTCCTTGTACAGTGAGAATTGTCGCAAGATCAACGACTCCATCAAGACCAACTGGACGCCCAAGAAGAAAAAGGAAAAGTACTATCCGGATGCGGATGAAGTCAAAAATAATATCAACTTCAAGGCTCAATATGCCGCAACGAGGGCGGCCGCCAGTGTTGGTGTGAGGAAAAATAATGACTACCTCATGGTTTAAGAAAAAAGGGAAAAAACGAGGAAAGTTAAATAAATATATATGAAGAAACTCTACTGTTTTTTCTTCCGTGGTTTTTGTGTATCATAATTAGAGGGCGGAATGAACTCAACTGAAACATAAATAAAAATATATATATTGTATATTCAATTATGTTCAAGTTATATTATATTATAAATCGTATAAATAATATTGTATCGTATAACTTACATCATACATAAAAAAATATCGTGATGTTTCTTTTATCCTGACAAAACAAAAAAATTTATCCTATCTACAAAATACATATAAAACAGCCTACTCTGAATATTATGGAAGGCAACAAAACAACAACACAATATACCATCCTTTATCATCATTACCAAAAACACCAACACTATACCAACTGTATTATTGTCACTGTACTATACTGTAAAACAAGATTATATTGTCGTCAACTACTGCTACTATTACTACTTCACACTTCTGTATGTATGTATATGTACTGTATATGTATAGGCTGAGCAACGGGGGGAAACACCAAAATTATACCAATTTAACATTCCTACAATAGAAAAAGAAAATTTATCAACCCAGGAGAAACTATCTCAACTTGATCTTGATTGGCGAAAACCCAAGTTTGAAAAAGCAAGAACATCATTTGTGAATTACTAAAATATTATCGTATATACATATATATACACACACACAAACATAAACTCTTTTATAAATAATATGTGTAGATATAAATATAAAAATACACAATAACTTTATATTTGCGCTACAGTTTCAACAAGAACACAACAAAAACTGTATAAAATATCAAAACTACAACATATTGACTTACGCATAAAAAAGATACATATTCTATACATAAAAATAAAATGGTGTTATGCACCTCACAAAGTTATTGTACTCTTTATTTCTCTGCAACATATTTACGTACAGACGAAACCAATGGTAGATACATCTGAGTGTGTGTGTATATAAATGTTCTAGTAACATGTCCTTGTCTTTGTCGATTCCGCATCATATCTCTTTATCGCACACTATAATTTGTCCACTTTAAAAAAATCTCACATGAATACATAAAATTACATTATAAATTATATTATAATAAATAACAATAAAGTTGATATAAATGAGAAAAGTAAAAGTCAAACATAAAAACCATATACTGTTGAATATATATATAAAATATAACCTACTGGAAATATATGTGTTCTGGAACAAAAATCTGTTATAAATTGCATTTTCTTTGCATATATTATGAAATGCATGATATGCACCGTTTCGTTTAGGCAATCAATTGCACCACTGGCCAAGAACTTTTAAAAAAAGAAAAAACTTGATTTTAATACAGGTAACTACGATGACTGGCAACCTTGTTTACAATATCAAAAAATAACATTATTTATCCTGGTGACATACTTAGAAGGAAGTTAACAGCAGTATATAAGTAGTAAATATTGAATATCGAGTACAGGATCAAAAGTAAATACTTTAGAATGGCAGTCTATCATGCTCATATCATAGATCCAGTTATAACCACATTTCAATTGAAATAACATTAATAAATAATAGTTGCATTTGAAGGAGATACCACATACAAATAAATTCATAAACTTTATATTATGAATCTTGAAATTCACTGCATCAACAGTCTTCCAATTCCAAATGTCCAGATTTCAATCGAGAGCCGGCTAACCCATCAGAAATAAATATTTTAGTTTCCTTTTCCTTTTTGATCCTAAAAATGCATTAAAAATTGTCTTTAAACACATATTTGACAAAAGGACTTTTACTTTAAGGCAAAAAGTATCATAAATTGTAAAACCAGGACCCAATTAGGAATCTATACTCGTTTTCAGGAAAAAAAATCAAAGCCAGTATACTTTTTAGAATCAAAATAATAAATGTGCCTACAATAATATATGTAGAGAGTAGAAAGGCTTCTTGTTATTTTCCAAGCATCTTTGCATTGGCATGTTTTTTTAAAAATTAATTAAACACGCTACGGAATACAGAATTTATCGCCAGCCCGGTTATTAAAATCAAGTAACGAAACGTATTACTACATTATTATTTAAGGTAGTGGAGTGTCACTTTTAGTTAATTTTTTCAACTTTTTTTCCCTGTGTGTATCATGTTCTCATAAAAAATTAACGAAAACTATTTTGCTATTTGCCAACAGCGCCTCATTTCTCTCTCAAAGTTTTATTTTTGTCCACTAAAATCTAAGTTCTATAGGTTGTAATATTATGATACTTTTTGCATACATGAAATATTGATTGGAGACTAATAAATTATAAAATTTTATTTCAAATGCAGGAACAATAAAAATTGTTTTATGTATCTGTTAAACGTTAAACTCAATGCTTACCACATACATATTACGTAAGATGCCACATAATCTCATCGAAGACTCCAGCTGTGTTTCGTAATTCGTAACCATAACTACAAATCATTTTGCTAGTGTAACTTCCTTCTCCAGACTTCATAGTATCTTAAATAGCACCATCATGCTGTAAAAAAGTAAAATTAAAATTTGAAATTAAGTAAAAAAGCAGTAGTACATGTCAGAGAAAAGGGTAGACCATATAACATCAGGCTTGATGCATAAGAAATGACATTCAACTGTAAAATGTAAAATTAATTGGTTTATGTAGACAAAAGATAAAATTATTTCTTGCTGCTAGTGTTGACTTTTCTCTGTCATACGTGATTATTTTTAAAGGAACAAATTCCATCATATTGTTTTTGTCCAAAGAAACAAAAGTAGTTTGAAATTACATGCATATTCTATTTTGTCGGAAGTACAATTAAACATTAAATTTTACTTACACTTTGTTTACATATTTTAAATGCACATTATGAATAGTTTCG
>JAQIVE010006067.1:0-12008 GCA_034698285.1 Sminthurinus bimaculatus | reverse complement strand
TTTTCTGAACCCAAAGGACTGATATGACGGCCTAAGGCTTTAAATTTTCTACTTTGTTATTAAAATGGCATCATCTAATGTACATACATACTTATAAATAGTTGTACAACGTAAAGAAGAATAAGTTAATATTTTCAGACGATATCATAGTTTTAGAATAACTAAAAGTACGCAATTGCTTATGTTGGAATCGTTAAATTAACTTTAAAAGTAACAAAAAATTGAACACAGTTTGTGCTGGTAATAATACACAACAACGTAAAATTTAACAATTAATAATTATTCAAAATAGCAACTTATAAAGGATATAATGGAAAAATTGCATTGTCGAAAAAGTACACGCGTTATATTTCATTCACCAAGTCATATAAAATCTTGTTGTGACTCGTGGAATTCCTTTAGGATTTTGATTGCTATAAAAATCAGGTACGAAAAAATATAAATGAATAGACTACAACGATGATAGTAAATATCATATTAATAATCAATTAACTAAAACATTAACCGACTAATACGATAACGGAGTTAATGTTTAAGTATCTCGAGAAAAAAAAACGTTCGAAGAATTCCATACAGTAACATATACATATAGATATATAGATATACCGGTACGAGTACTCAAGAACTTGAGTTTCTCTTCACAGCCATGAAAGTACTGACTAATATGTGTATAATATTTTTTGTTACAAACAAAGTGGTATATAAAAGTTACACAATAAGAAGGACTAAATATGGATACATAAGTTAGACATTGACAGTCACATAATTGTGCCTACATGGAATAAATTTTCAGATAAAAGAATAAGACGAGAGTTTTTAAAAAATTCAGTCAGTTAATACAATGTTACTAAAGAATGTTTAAAAAAACGATTGGATTGGAGCGTTTAAATAGATTAAAATTAAAATTAGATTAAAATAAATAAAGGGCAGTGAGAACTACATAATTCTTAACGCACTTCTTGAACAAGGTGGTCCAAGTCAGAAGTTACAAAAAATACGGGACTTGAGGATGTGACTTGATAGTCATTAACTGCGGCTAGCTCCGAGGTGTTAGTACTGTCAACGGCTCCATTTTCATTCACTTCAGCCGAATCTTTCTTCTTGTCTTGCTTCGGAAGTAAGTAGACCAATGAAAGTGCTATTATGACATGCCAAGCACTGTGTGTATACCGGTAATTATCCTCTGTCTCCACAAAGGCAAACAGAATGAGACCTGCTCCACCTAAGAGTAATCCTGGTGTGAATAATAGGAGCGAGGATAAAGTAGGAGTGATTAGTTTCCGCAATTGTATACTCCTGTATGTCCAAACACTGATTGGAATGCCGATCCCGAGACAGAATGGAATGATAAATACCATCAATCCTGTTCGATTATACTCGACGCCTATTGCGATAACAATAGCTCCCATCATATAAAGTGCTGAATCATATTTTGGGGGACTTTTTGCGAGAGCGATGAGAGTCACCCAAAATGCAAGTATTGAACAGAAAAAGTCACAAAATTGCAGGACCTGAAAATGAAATTTCAAAAAAATTAGTATTTTTGTAGAAGGATTGTCGTTGACCTAATAGTAAATAACATTGATGATGACTTTATATATTTTTAGCGTTGATAATATGTGTATCTATTTACTTGATAACGTGTGAGACAATATCCGTATATGTCTTGATCACACGCGTGATATAGAGTAGATGAGACCATTGTTGTAAAGTACACTAGGACTTGGGTAAACATCCTTCGTTTTAACGCTAAAACGATGGCTGGTATAAAGAATATATTACTTAATGTCAGTAATAAGGTTGTAGTTACGAGCAAATATTCTGGAGTCGCATGAGAGTCATCGTTACATGCCCAACCTTAAAAAACAAACCAGTAGATCACTAAATTATACACTTCAAGCGTAATTCATGCCGTTGTATTGCCTATAACATATATAAAATACTTAACTATTTATGTGTCATGTCATAACTAGCATGAAAGTATGAGATCGAACCTCGATAGCCGCCTAAACAGTGGCAAGCAGTATAGAAAAATTGACCTTTGTGAACTTCTTGACATAAACCGTATAGACCGCAGGGATAAATAGGCGATCCTTGACCACTTGAAGGCTTTGTAAGTACACATGGTTGAGTTCGGACATCCAAAGATACTAATGCCTCCTCTACAACGCATGGAACTCGTTTTCTATAAACACACAAAATGTAGAAAATATCTCAAGTTACATAACATACGAACTTTTGTATGTAAATGCAATAGTAGTTTTTATAAAGTTGTAGTTAAATGTTGATGTGTGCTTATTTGATTTACCCTTCGTAATAGCAGATAGTTGTGAATGAAATGTACCACACGTCTGGTTCTGGATATGGAATGAGGATATAATCATCAACTGAAGTAAGATTTGTTGAGGAGATATGCAAGGTTAAATCTTCCGGACAACAGTCTGATATATTTTCCGAGGCGCAACATAAAGGTTCCGGAGGGCTTGATTTTTTTATACAACCGATGACTTCAATAATTTGGCTTGTTGCATTCTAGACATACAATAACAACAAAATTAATGTATTCGATACGTGGATAAAAAATCAGAAGTTAGAATAAATTTAGACGGGAGTTTCGTTATATTTATGGTTATTACCAATAAAAGCTCGTCCATGTGTACTGATATCGACAAAGTTCCTCCAATATCAACGAAAGGAAGGATTTCAAATGATGCGCCGACAGGCATTGTGTCTGTTAGAGCAACCCACGAAGTAAACCATTCGCGACCCTAAGACGAGAATTCAACATAAATTTTATGTAGACAGCGTACATATATTTCTTATTCGAGTATTTAGTATTTTACATACAATAATGGTCAAAGTTTCAGGCTAGTATTTATTGTTATGTAATTTACCTCAAGAAGGAATGTATCAGAAAAGTCCTGAGCATGTTTGATTCTAGTTAACCGGAAGATTGGTACACAATCACAGCCTGGTTTCAGCAAGTCCCTTGGCTTTGTCCCATTAGTCAAGTTCATTCGGATGGCTTGCTCTTTCATGTTCGTTGTAAGACTTATGCCGGAGAAATGTTGAACAAAACTTTTCCCAAGTATTTGGACTTGACACTCTACAAAGGCAAAAATTCAAATGTTAACAAGCAGTGTGGTGCAACCTTTTTTTTCAGTTAATAAATTGTAAATTAAGCTGTAAAATAATTAAAATAGATGTAATTGATTTTTTCTCACCTCTTGTTATTATACTGACATTATATGAGATTTTAGTTGTTGCAACTATCAAAAGATAGTAATAGGAATCTGGCTGCGGTAGACTTTCAACGTGTATAATGCTAGAGTCATTCTTTTCGAGAAGAACTCCGGGCAATGCATTCGCGGGATTGTATGTGGGGAGGGCTTTAGCTCGTAGAAAGACATTTTTAATACAAATATTTTCCTGTTCCAGAAAGTCCTTTTTATTTTGAGTTCCATTATTCAGCTTTTTGTCGCGACTGGGAGTAGAAGTAGTAAACTGATTTTCACGAAAATGTGAACGGGTTTCACATCCATCAATTTTCAGGGTAAACTCCCAAACTCCTGAGGGAACGTAGAACTTTAAATATGTAAAGCGGTCTCCACTGCTCAGTCTCATAGTTGTCTCTAAAGGAACTGTCTGAACATTGGGTACTTGAGTCCATAGTGCGATTGAGCCCAAACTGTATTGACATTTGTGTCCAATCCCTTCTTGTTGAACATTCTGATCCCAGTCGGGTAAGTAGGCCGTAGCAAACCAATTACCAGGGAGTGGGTCGTGAATTGGAAACCTTGTTGTGTCTTGAGGTTGATAAGTTGCATGCAACATTATGCTGAACATTGAATCCCTTTCGATGAACATATTTTGAGGAAATGTGGAATTATCTCCATAGGCTGAAAATACTGGATAGCTTCCATGTTGCAGATAGCTAATCAACAACATAATAAGTTAAAAACAGCAAGTTAATTTTTTTCCTCGATATGTACAAAAATTCATTATAAATGATAAAAGTACTAAATTTTTCTTCATTACATGTAAACGTCTCTTGCCGGACATCCTGGACTATCCATAAAAGCTGCAAACTCGAAAGTTGCCCTTGTAACTTCTATAGATTATAGATTTTAAACATTTAAAATATTCAGCATGATGATCATTGATACAAGGGTAGAACTAATTAACTACAAACTATCAATATAATGAGAAGTTTATACAAAGCACAAACCTGTAGGAACGAAATAGTGGAATAAAGTGACGTCTGAAATCCAATTTAAAGAGAAAAATGTAATTTTATGTCAATGCTTTTTGCTTTCCTTGTATGATTTACTTTTTTGTGTATGTACACATGGACAAACTCTTCGTATTTACCTGCATAGTTGCGGTACGGCCTCAGCAAGCCTTCCTGGCTTGTTTGTGGCAAAAGTCCAACGGAGAGATTTAAAATACAGCCTACAGTTATAAAATAAAAATACACGACATAATTATTAGTATGTTTTACAGCTCAAAACTCAAAAAAAATTTGCTATTTTCTATGTACACATAGGGTTTTTAACTTGAACTATTAAGTTGTATAAGCTTACCAGCTACAGTTGCCCACCAGAGGAATGAGCAGTGGAAAAAAGTCATTTGGCTACCCCACTAATGTTGTTTACAATAGTTCGTCTAATTTTTGTTTTGTAATCAATACTAATTTGACTTTGAAAGAAAGTCCATAATTTTGAAGACAGAGTATCAAATTTCAATATAGTGTATTGTATCAGTCAATTATTAAAAATGTGTATAATGTATGTTATGTAATGTAATCTCAAATTTTCAGGTGTGATTTTATTCCAATCGACTTTTCCTGGTGATAATCTCAAAGATTTCCAAATTACAGTTTTAGTTTTTTTTGTAAATAGTACAGTTTTCAATCCTCAAGTTTAGCAAACTTGAAATGATATATTGTTTTTATGACTTAAAAAAGTTTAAAGTTATAAAAATTTCTTTGTGAATCTCTGTAGATTAATATAATGTGTATCGTATGTATTCTATACATATCTCATGTGGTTAATTGAAACGGGATTCGAAGCCTCAGCATAATACTAATATGTCACTCTCATTAAAATTCGTGGTACTATTCGTATTACCATATTCTTGTTGTTCCAATGCCGAATACGCTTATAAAGTAATTTACATATCACTCTTTAATGTCGGACAATATCTAATAGTATTTCACTTTCTACTCTTTTGTTTTTATGCATGCACTTTGAGACAAACACAAATGAGACTCGATAGCTATATTATGAAAGAGCTAAATGCTAATTATAGCATGCAATACCGATTGTATTTTGCTGATTAATACTCTCAAGTTGTCAGTGCACTAGTTTTTGCTTGTTTGTCTACCTCAGCCACAAACAGTCGTTCAGTCTAATACATGGTCTGAAACAACACCACTAATTAAATCAGAAATTTAAGTCCTGACAAATCAACGTTATTGTTAGTACGTAATAATTGCACAACCCCAAATATTTTCTTTTAATGTTTTACTGTAGTCTAGTACAACTTCAAAATTTTGGGAAAAATGTAAATGCTTGCGTCTATCTGCTAAAAAACTATAGTATTGATTGTGTTAGCTATTGAAGTGACAACATCTCGAGAACGTCAAATCTATTGTTTACTGTACACTTAAAAAATGATAAATCATAGAATACCTATACTAAAATGAAAAATAGTGGGGAAAAGTAGTAGTTGGCAAAGGTTCTTTACCGTGGAATGTATTAACTTGCTGTGTAATTACTATTGCATGTAGCTAGACAGTTAGTAAACAATTATTGTCACAATCGTAGTTTGTAGTTTGAGTGAAAATTTCGCCAAATGTCACATATCACCAATATGAACCATGACACGAAATAACATGATTTACAGAAAGTATAGAAGATATTTATTTATTAACTAAATATTTCTGTCAACTAGTCACTATGTAGCTAACCTACGCTAAATATCACTACTCACCTAAGCCTAGAATTACAATTAGTTAATAGGTTTGCAACCTAAGTACAGCTGGCTTAGCTTAGGTTAGAACTACAAACACAGACAGAAGAAAGTGTACACAAATTTTGTTTACAGATTTAAAGGGAACCGCTTCAGAGTTCAAAGCTTTGTTCCTTTGTCAATTGGGAGTTGGAGTGCCAGCTTCAGTGTTCGATAAGTTTGACAACAATTAGTAGAATTTAATACTGCTCCTTTGTGGACAAGTTTTCACATGCAGTAGTGCCAACCTTTATGATCCTTGGCAAAGAACAGTATTTTCTTTGGAACTTGTTTTTGCTGATGCCAATCGTTACAATCGTACAGTTAGTGTTTAGTATCTGGGAATCAGTACGTTGTCTAAACTTGAATTTGTTGGAGTTTAACTTTCATTTCCAGGAGTTTTTAAATTTCTGTTTCACAATGCAAGTTTTTACATCGCTAATTTTAAAATACTTACAAGGTAGAATGTAGGAATAAGCAGCACTTCTCAACGCTGCATGCAGCGTTTAAAATAAAGCTTGATTGTGGTTTCTAGCATATGGGGAAAAGTAATTCAAAATTCTAATCAATTGTATTCTTTTTTTATTATGCTGTGTATTTTGACGTGCATTTATGGACTAGTGACACATTATAGACGCAGCCCAATAACATGAGCTATTTATATATACCAAATACATTAGAGATTACAGGATGACACAGTAATAGTATACCTTTCAATTTTTACCATGATGCGTGTATCCGGTATGTAACTTATAACTATACCTACTTCTAACTATTGTTGGCTTTCAGCTAATTTATCATGGACCTTGACAGTCAAACCATCTACATCATATCTTCAATGTAGAAATAATATGCAGTATATACGTATACGTATGATGTAAATGTGCACAAATCGGTGTTTGATAAGCATCTTTCTACATTGTACACTGACTTAAAAACTACATGATCTATGCCGCACATGCTGACGATTATGTCACGTAAGTGAATGAGATTTGTGCATATAGAAATTCACATGCAATCCAACACCGCTACCGAAGAGCAGGAACATAACGTATGTAACATTAATTTAATTTAACTGAAAATTAATATAAAAGGTTTTAAAAGTTTAATGAATAAGGTTGCCATTGTATGCATGATTGTACGTTTATGTTTATAAATGCATACATCATAGCTAATGGCAAACTTTGATTCGCAGCTTCGGAGACAAAGAGATGCTGGATGTCCTTTGAAAACATGATGAGCTGAAACATTCACCTATTTCCGTATCATATTTTTCCAGACTTAGGCCGGGTTTCTTTTTTTTCCTTCAAAATGTGGCAATAATGTTGAACATTTAGGTGGAGTATTTTCGGGAAAGTAAAAGTGGTAGCTTGTTAACCTTTCTTACAAAATTGACTTAGAGGTTTCCCCTGATCTATGTTACTAAAAATGACAAATTAAAATTATAATTAACTGTTGCACTAACACTCTTGTTGAAGCTGGGGATTTTAAGGATAGACAATAATTAGTGTTCTTAGACAATAAGAAACATAAAAAAGTAGGCTTACCATGTTACCGTCACTCCTATTTTCTCGTCCTCATAATATCGTCAGATTGCATTTTTAAAATTACTTCCTTTTGAAGAGGCTGTCATTGTGAAACCATCCATAACGTTTTTGATAGATTGTTTGAAAGCTATAATTGCACTTTTCAGAACAATACTTTTAATGCAGCTAACCTTATTTGTACAAAATAACCCTCGGAAAACGCTCATACATGTTAAAACTATAGGTGATTTATGATTTGCGGATTACATGCTATTATACAGTTGTCTTGAACTAGAATTATGTATAGGAATTTTGCCTAACGTATCACCAATAATTCCTATAAGGGTGGTAAACTATACAACTTTTTGATCAGCCTATAAAAGACACTTTTTTCGTATTTTTGTATGGGAGAAACGAGAGTCTCTCACTACTTCTCGCCGAGAGGTTACAGAGTAGCATAGTATGATGTAGTAGCTTTCCTTTTATCTTATCGCTGGATACCATTCTTTCTATATTAATACGAATGCATTTATATTTAGTGAAAAACATTTTCGTCATTGTCAGCTGGTTAATAAAATTATATTGCCAGAAAGATCAGGTGCACTTATTTGAAATAGTCACAACTTTAAATTCTACGGAGGAGAAATATAGCTTTCAAAACTGTATATTTTAGGCTTTCTTCTTTCATTTTTCTCTCGGTTTTTTTTTTGCATTTTGCTTGGTTGCTGTTATTCGGTCAATCGAAATTTTCTTCGAAAGCGAAAATAATAGTTAAAATTAAGCAGACAAATTGAAAATATACAAGTATACAAAGTGTGTATAATATAAAGAGATACATGTCATGGCTCCCACATATAAATTGACATATTACAATGTACGAGGATTAGCTGAGCCGATTCGGTAATTATAGAAAATAAAACTTTATTTATTGCATCATAGTATTAATACCAATATTCTGTGTATTATTGTGTGCAGTAGTAGTGGAAAGTAATCAGAGGAGAAATCTAGAAAAGAAATCCACCGACGGACCTTTCTTCATTTCCTTTTGTGTTGCCTCCCTCAGTTTATTTGCTTTTGGCTTTGATTTGTCGGTATTTTGAATTTGTACAAATATTTTGTGTGTATATTATGACAGTTTGCTATTTCATTACGCTAACGTGCAGTTTGAAGACTATCGATTGGATCGTTCCGAATGGCCAACAGCAAAAGAAAGTGAGAATCGTCATTTAATTTGTTCACATACAAATAGAAGACAGGTATTATTTAAAATAATACCGTTAAAATGACTGTATTATTTGAATGTACATATTTCGTGTTATTTCACTATTTTCCACCAGATTTTCCATGGGGCGTTTTACCGCTACTTGAAATAGACGGTTCGAAATTAAGTCAGTCTTTTGCAATCGGTCGGTATCTGGGCAAGGAGTTTAACTTAACTGGAAGCGACGAATTTGAAAGTGCCACATGTGATGCTTACGGTGAATTACTCAAGGATTTGTTAAATGGTATGTTTATCAAAATTTATTTGAATTGCAATAAGTTATAATATTATCGTGTATGTAACAGCTACTTACGTGCATAACACTAATCTAAAACCAGTACTGAATGCATTTATGTATGTTGCCAATTTTTTGCATAGAATGCCGAGGTTTGTTTGTCGAAACGGATGAAGTGAAGAAAGCTGAGCTTCGGGAAAATATAATTAGGGTTCAAGTTCCTAAATATATCGGTGGGTTTGATAAATACTTGGCTGGAAATGGTGGGCAGTATTTAGTCGGTAAAAAATTAACTTGGATAGATATCTTTGCTGCCTACTACTTTGATTTTCTGGAAAGTTTCATCTCGCTACGTCTCCTCGATAACTACAGCTATGCCAGGGCGTACACTAAGAATATTCTGGATATTCCTCAAATAAAAGCCTGGATCGAGGCGAGACCAGTGACACCATTGTAATTGCTTTTTATTGTAATAAAATACCGTTTTCTAAAAAAAGTTAGATTTTTTACTCCTTAGTTTTACACCTGACTCAATGTCAATTGTATCACTCTGCTGAACTGAATCTCGAACAGAGTTCAACTCTTGGAGCAAAAACGTTATACAAAATTGGAGGTCAAAGTGACTCGAAAAAATATATTTCACTATCACGACATTTAAACAAGCTAAAATACTGGCTGAAAAATTCCAAGCCAAGGTAAATCGGACAAAAAGTATTCAATTCAACGAAACAATGGTTGAAAGTCAACTTTTTGGTTTTTATCAATCAAAAAGTCCGAAAAGGGATTAACTTCGTTCGTTCGTTGATAAAAATCAGTCACTATCCGAATACCCAAAGGAATAGATTGATATTGGTACAATACATGTGTTGTATGTTGTATCTACTGCTTGATTTACCTTTTTCATGTCGTTCAGTAAAATTTTAAAGATCTAGACGTCTTTATTTTTTATACAAGAAGTCATTTTCCTTAATCGGCTTAAATGTTCTACTGTGTCTACTTGTACCTACTTTTCCTGTTCTATTGTGCAGTGCATACATCACATAATACAACAAAATACGTTTCGTAATGATTTCGTATCGCCCTGTTATTTGTATAGCAATACTCTGTTTCAATATACATGTTGATCTTCTTTCATCCCTGTTTCGTGAAATTTACCTTCTTCATTTATTCTTACCTCTTACTCTTGAGGCTATGTATTATGTATCATGCATTACCGATACAAAAGCATTACATACTTGGAATGGTAAGGCTAGAAAATAAAGATAAGAACTAAAAACCCAAGAATATCAATCTCATAGTAAATACAGAAAGCCGCATTTTTCTCTTTTCCCTGAAAAAGGTCAAGCCGTTTTAACTGTACAGTTGTACAGTGTATTGAGTACGCAACACAAAACAATTTGGAATTGGGATGTTTGAAATGAGCTTATGTATCGTCAAATTTTGCTTTGCTAATACATAACAGTACAATTGTATAGCTATGAAGAATCAGGCAGAAGTCACGGTGAAAGGTGAAGTGAACTGCATACATCAGAAGCACATTTATTGTGTATCGTGTAAAATTCCAAAGTTGAACTGTAAAGTGAAAGTAAAAGCGGTGAAAGGGAAAGTACTCAAGCCGCTCCACGATTGTGCTTTGTATTCAACTGCACTCAATTTAAGACGGTTGATTTTTATGGCCAACAAAGGCCACAATGTCAGTGAAGTTTATGGAGTAGAATGAAACGCAGGAAAGAGAGATAAAAATCGAATTACTTGTCGGATTGCCACTGGTCACTAGTTCTTCGTCCAATCCGTAATGCATGTATAGACGAAGAAAATTGATTGATTGAAAAAACAAGGAAATGAAGTGAGTCCCAAATAGTAATCAAACTTTATTTGTGTGCAATGTGTGTAGTGTACATAAAATGCCTATACGACTTAAGCACTGGTTCGAGTAATAATGCGTAATATATAAAGGAGAAGAGTAGTTCAGCATTTTCTTGGTTTTGTATTTTATACTTTAGCTTAGAAACGGCAACGTTTATTTTTTTCGGCTATACCTGCATAGCTATGTATACCATGTACGTACGTATGCGACTCTTTAGCTAACATAAGACTTTTTTTATCTTGGCTCTGCACACTGTATAATTTATTTTATGAGTACGCTTGTATGGGGACATTAATTTTTCAAGCTTCCAACGAGGTGCATAGTAAAATACTTTCCTTGCTACTTTGTTATATTTATAATGGGCCTTATAAACACTAAATCAGTATTCTCCATCAACCATATTACCAGAAACAAAGACGATGAAACACATGTTGAAGCCTCTTGTGTTTTTGTGTATTTAGGTCTAGCACAAAAGTTTTGTATTACATATGTATGTTAGATTTTTTTATCCGTTTCTTTGCTTTTGCAAAAGATTGCCATTTAACAGAGAACAACGTTTAACTTTTGTATGAATGAGCTCCGCCGGTGAGTTTACAGTGTGTGTCTATACGCATATCTTTAGAAAGTAGACTGCAGACATTAGACAGATTCTTACGCCACATCGTCGGTGGGTGAAACCAAAAGTTGTTTCATCCTTTGTAAATACAACGAATGTGTAAATCAGATTTTCAGATTTCCTCTCTTTGTGTTAAGTGTCATGTAGTCCATTTGCAAAATCCAAACCGTGTGTTCACTTTTGCCAAAATATATTCGACAAGACCAGGCCATGTCTACTGGAGTACATTAGAACATCAGATCTATGTAACACAACATAAAATGGGAATGGTGTCTGTTGTCTCAACAAAAAGTACATTGTTTTCTAGTATCTTGCAAGTATGCATACTAGCAATTTTTTGCATGCTCTTTCTCAATGCTTAATAGACTAAATTTTAATATAACTCTCGTCGTAAGTAATTTGGAGTCAGTGCAAGTTCTATACATATAGGCTTATACAGGGTGATCAACAATGAACTGACGGTTAAAGAAAATTCATATCTCAGGAACCAC
>JAQIVE010006066.1:0-12008 GCA_034698285.1 Sminthurinus bimaculatus | reverse complement strand
CTTATTATGTATATGGCTCAGAATCGGCTCAAGCCTTGCTTATTAAGACTTGTCTCTAATACTTATCCTGCTCGTGTCATGTAAATAAGGAAATCTCCATTATACAGTATGCTGTTAAGCTATATAATGAGTGTTTTTCATTTTGTGTATTGTGTGTATGTATTTCTTACTGTGTTGGCCAGTATTTTTTCCGCAAATAACCGGGGGACTGTAGGCTGAGCCAGTGACCAAGAAAGCATCCTTGTTACACTGTCCGCTCCACGGGTCTGGGGGTCCAAGATCGAAGTGGAGGAAGTCCAATCGCAATTGACAAACGTCCCATCCACCCTTATAAACTTGTAGTTGACAGTTCATCACTGGACCCACATGACTCACATATCGCTTCTCACGTTGATTAATTGGGGACTCGAGAGCACGGGCCTCTCGAGGACTGGTAAAGTAGGTGCAATTTTCCTTTGTTGACTGTCCGCAAGTTCTGGCAAACACACAGCAGACTCCGAAACCAGTAGCGCAGGCTCCTGATGGAGTTCCTCCACGCTCACGACATTCTCGTGAGGTGTAACACACACCAGCACGAAGGGCATCTCCAGTCCAACAGGCGTCATTGGGGAACTTGACGATGGTAAAGATGTTCAAGACTGAAATTGAACAAAAAAATTATGTTGTTAGGTTGAGGTAGGTATAAAAAAACTAAAATTGCTGGCTCATCATGGCCATGGTGCATAAAAAGTTTAATTTTATGTACATTGGTGCCATAAATAAGCATGTATACTTGTCAAGTATTACTTGACACTTGTGACACAATTTCTGATTATTTCTTCTTTTCTTCCCGTTTCTAATACATTTCTAATCCAACGTATGACATAAAATATGTATGTTTTACCGGTGCTTATTAATACGGGCTAACTAACAGCTGCTATATGTACCTATTATTGGCAAGAAAACTTGAATGGTTTGAAACATGTGGAAAAATGACAAGAATAATGCAACTGGTTAGATTTTTGTTACATTATTGTCTACCTGTTTTTTTCTTTTCCCTCAATAATACTGTTTCTGTAATTTCTAATGAACTTGAATGCTGAATTATTGTTATCATAATTTTTATACCATTGTCTAGTCTAGTCTGTTCTTATTTAAAAATTCAGGTCAATATGTTGTTGTATACTGTATAAACTATAAGCAGTAAAAAAAGGGAGATAAAGAAAAAGTTTATTACTATTGTAAATGAGGAGAAGACAGTTGGAACATATATTTTTTCTCTAATTACTTAGTTCGTTGATGGAAAGATGAAGGGACAGAATTATATGGTAGAAGTCGGTCGAGAGGAGCGTAAAAAAGTGAGGATAGATTTCAATTGAATTACTTATTGAATTGGCGTAAAATGTTTTTGTTTTTGCATTGTATTAAGTACTTTTGCTAAAGACGGTTTACATTCTTGTGGTAGATTGAGAATTGAGTTTATACAGATACGAGTTAACACACATACGGACACACACAATGGTTAAAACGTAGAAAAGAAAGGTATTATTTAATATGGATATGGAAAATAGGGTGATGACGATATCGTATCATATGATGTATACAGTACATATGTAATGTCTGTGTGTGTCTTCGTAAGCGGTGTGTGTAGGTTAGAGGAAAAAGTAGCGGATTTAATTTCCTGTTTGGTAAGTTTTTGCTCTTGAAGGAGCGTGGATTACGGGATGGAGAGCTGAAATGAATGAACGGAAAACTTGCTCAACAACCTGACATTAACATTGTCCATCCTTTTGAGTATGTGTGTACATTACATTGCATCACATCACAGACACATTCCAGGTCAAGTGAGGCCAAAGGTCTCCTCTACGTTAGACATACTCTGTGTACACGACTAAATGAGACGACAACTTACTCACGATGAGCTTTACGTTTCATAGTCTATATCATTATAGGCATTATTATAAGTATTCTGTTCTATTCCATCTACTACATATCAGTATTCACCCTGCAATCAAAATCAAATGCTATGCACTTAATATGCAAATATACAGAACAATGTAACTGTAAAAACAAGATTTTGCCTTTTCGTTTTGTGTATCCGCAAGTATTCTAAATAAACGTGTCCTCTAATGTTTTCACTGCACAATGTATGCACATTAGTATACATTAATATTTGGTTTTTTACCCAAGTAAATATTTAAGCCTTTAAAAAAATGGAGACCAATTTCACATTAAACAGTTCATTTCAACCTACTTTTGAATTTTTAGAAGTTTTTTTTTCAATTGAAATCCATTCCCTAACATTGCGAGGAAAATAAAATTATGAAGCTTGTAAGTGATTTTTCCTTCTTCTGCAATTTTAAAACTTTTTTAAGTACGTGACTTGGAAAGTCTAGATCAAGCACAAAGACTTTAAATACACCATTTTACTTGCTCGCTTTCTGCGCATAGCAGTAAAGTTTCACGGAGAAAGTTTTTAATTTCAAGGCGTTTTGTTTTTTTTATCACAAATTCACAAAGTAATCAAATGGAATATTAAAAGGAATGTAAAAACTAAGAAATTCACGTTAGTGTAAAATGTGGCTCGTAAAATAGGCGACACCTAAATTGTAATGAATTATGTAGGTACTGAAAACGTTTTTTTAATCAACAAAGGCTAGAAGTATCCTGCACTTTTCATACAAGCAAGTAAACGTATCACTGAATATTTCCTGAAAAATTTTCTGATTTTCTGAAAAACGTTTCCTAGTTTCATTGTATATAGTTAGTGAAATTGATAGGTTTTAACTTGTTCCATTGAAAACAAAGTTTTATTCTATTTATGTGTACGGTATGTAAAGAATAGGTTATTTAAAAATTATCTCTTACGTTTTTGGGCTCTCGAGGATCCATTTCCAGCGGAAGCAGGAGCAGCGTCGTAAATTTGAGGTGGACTTGCTAAAATTGAACTATTTGATGTTAAAGGAAAACGTGCTATACGTTCATCTTCTGAGGTAACAGATGAAAAAATACAAAATCCTAGGAAAACTATGTAGAGTGACATGATGGGTAACGCTTGTTTGCCCATCATCTTGAATGTGTGGTGTTGTCTGTCTCTCTGTCCACACTGAAAGACTCTGCGGACCACTCGACAAGACTGTCTTCTTCAACTGACCGACTCTGCTGGACTAAGCTCAAGACTTGGATGAGCAGCATCTCGTTCTTCTACCTAGTTAGAATTCCACCTCTCACTCACTCCCGCCGACTTCCGCTTAATAGGTCAACTTGGACTTGGACTTGTACTCATACACCTATGTACAAAACTATAGGGAGACAAGCGTGTAACCTTCCATATCAGTATCCCTTCTTTCTCTCTCATCTGTGCAGTGTATCCCATATCCCATATCAATGTGTACCGTATATAATATTGTATTTTATGCATGTCTTTAACCTATCTTTCCATATTATATCAATTTACCATTTAATTTTTTGCATAATCGTATGATATTGAATTTTACCCACAATATCTGCACTCTGCATACACACGTAATGTGATAATTTTTTAGTATGAATGAATTACAGAAGACACACATTATGTATTTTGACTTTGCGGTTTACCTTTTCTTTACCCTATCGTCACTGGCTTGGTCTGTCATGAATCTTTTTTTCACCTAGTATCTGTGTATAGTGTATAGGTATTCAATATTGGTCCATTGAACTTTGTGATTTATTTATCATGGAGGACAGGGATCATCTCTCCGCAATCTTGGCCACAGGACATTTTTTTTCTGTCTGTCCCAAATTCGTTCATACGGTTTTTGCGACTGATGGGTCATCATCATTATAAATAAAGTACTAACTATTATAATAATTTCCGATACATGCATGTAAAAGCACAACAAAAGAGTCCAAAAACACATTTCATGACAAAATGACAAAACAGTCCTCCACTTTTAAGATCAAACGAAGAAAGCATTTTTAAAAAGATGTTGTACATAGTAGAAAATACTAATTTTTTTACATTTAAGCTACTGTATATGCAGTATCATGCTTAAAATATTTTGCCTTCAAACAAATTCATCATTGAAATCGAAAAATTGCAAGTGGGACAAAGGCCTTAAAGTTATGTGGAGATGAAGGAGTAAAAACCAGGTAATTCTGAATGTAGGTAAAGGAAATAATGTTACTGTTCGGTTAGATTGTGTAGTTACGTGTATCTACGTAACATAAAACATATTTCATCAGTAGTTATAGGTATGTTATTATGTATTATCTATGTATGTATAATGTATATAGATATAAAATTTGAAATTGTAAATTGAGGCTACGCATCGCATTGACTTGACTTGCACATTGCTGTAATAATAATAATAATATAATTCTGACAATCAGTCCATCATGACTGAAAAATAGGGTGAAAGGGACGGGAAGAATCAAGAAGAATATTAACATACTATGTAATATGTAATACACTCACGTCTAGGAGAAATTCCTCCACAAGTCGTGTTATGCCACAAGAAGGGAAAATTCAGCATGTATTATACTGTGTTACATATATGTATGTGCAACTCCTGACTTTTTGATACTTTGACTGTGTTAATTTGTAAAGCTGAATATTATATGGGCTAGATAGAGTTTACCTTTCTGTAGATTGTAAATGTCTATGTATCTACACTGTATTTTCCCAGAAATGTTCCTCTCGTCTTCACCATATAAATAATGTAAAAAGAGGATAAAACTGACAGAGTTGAGCCACGATCAATGTTGTTTGACAAGTTTTTTATCCTTCATCCTCCTCTTTCTTCCCCTTTTGAGGGTGCCAGTCAGTCAGTTTGTGAAAAATAACGGGACACTGACTACTACGATCTCTATGATCCCATAATACATACCTGAATACATATGTCTACATTACACATTGTATATATACTTATGAAAAATCCATTGGAATGGAAGTCAGCATCAACACCACAGTCACTGGCAATGGCAATTATCAGTACATCAGATAGATGGGTAAAAATCAACAAATATTCCGTGCAGAAAAGAACAAGAACTATGTAAAGGTGAAGAAGGAGGAGAGGAAGGAGAAAAGAATATTTTGTACAGTTGGCACTTGCTACATTTGTTCCTATATGTATACTCTCAAAGTGTACATTTTCTCATTGTTTATGTTGAGTCAATAGGCAAAAACCAAGAATTCAATCCAATGAGGCACACGGTGTAAGTGCACATTATTTAGGTATCATATCATATCATCTTTTCATCCCCAGTTCATCGTACACGATATGGTAATATTACATAGGATAAACTACATAATACGACGGGCATGTAACTGATATGCAGCAGTAAAAATGTACCTGTACTCACTTTTGTGTTCTTTATAGAATCATCAACGTATGTTTTGTAGCAATATAGGGTTTGATTTGATACAAATGATTTTTATGACTACATAAAAAATGCGTATGTTACCTGATAATAAATGTCTTAAAAATTGTGTGGGATGACTAGGATGATGTAATTTAATGCAATAAATAAAGAATAATGAACCATTCCCTGCTCCTCTTTTTCTGTTAGTTTGTTACATGAAGGGAAAATCATGTATAAAATATGTGGGTATCTGGAACAAATAATCTTTCTTACGATTAGTCCCATATTTTCGTTACACATTACACATTATACATATTCCCAGGAGTTATATTGCAGGCTATTATACTGAGGCAAAAACGGTACGACATCGATACCATATTATTATTTTATCGATTTGATGTACATACTTTGTACAAATTTACCCCTAGAGGAACAGAGCAGTCATAACATCGTTCACTTTAATGAGAAACTGAGAAACGGCTTTTTTACTCAAAAATTATTGAACGCCTGTTATTCAATTACTGACTTTCTCATTGTGTATTCGTCTGATCCTCGCTGTTCCCGATACATTTTTATAGCACAAGTAAAAACATGGTAAAAATTTAGTTTTTTCAAAGCGCACTATCAACAACACTAGCAAGTCTAAAATACTTTACCTAATTTTTATGCATGTTCGATTCGTGGTTGTAAGTTGTAACCATATATTGTGCTCTAGGAAAGTTATGAAGGTGTGAAAGAATTATTTCATGAGAAGAAAAAAAGCTTAACACTCATTTAAGAAATGTATGGTACCATACACATTTTATTCATTTAAGTAACAGAATACATAATAATATAATAACACACACATGTAGTTACAGACTTATCAACTAAATAATTTGTTTGTATGTACTTACTTATTTAATTAGGTTTCCATGTTTTGGATTACAAATCAGTAATATAGTCCAATCTTTCGCATTTAAAACACCCATTTTGGGCTGCTCACAATTTTCAAAAAAACTTCAGTTTTAATTTTGGTTTAATCACGTCTTTCCTCCTCTTTTAAATCATTTTTGCATAAAGCTCTCATATATTACTGTGTTGTCTCACCTCTCACTTCATCTCTATTGAGCACTTTATGTTTATAAACATTGACTTTAAAATAAAATGCTCATTTGTATAATATGTTTTTATATAAATACAGTGCAGTATACGCGCTGTGTAAGTATACGTATATGACACACACGTGTGACAAATAATATATATATAACCGTGGACACATGCACGAAAAAAGATAATGATTGTAAATTATTGTAACTAACAAAATTGAACATAGAATATCCTTTGAAAAGGAATACTTTTAGACTTTTTTAACATTCTTTAAATTGTGTAGACCATAGTCCGAATGATAATGAAGAAAGAAGCAAAAAACGTTCCTCATGTCTTCAGTACTTATGTACTTATTATTGTGTATCAGTATTTATACATACATTTTAAATTTACAATGTTTACTACTTTTTAATTTTATTGCTACTTCATAAATAGTATAATATGTCAGTATTTTTGGGAGTACTCGAACTAGAAGAAATATTGATTGATACAATATTGTATTGTTGAGCAATTTTGAGTGTATAACTTGGATACTTTGGACTGAGGTTACTCGGCCCCTGTCACCTCCCGGCCTTTTGTTGAGAAAAAAGAACGAGGAACAATCATGTTTAAATTTTGTTTCAAAGACGCTTTGCGTTATGACCTATGAGCAAAATGCAAAACTTAGATACACACATACATACCAGTGACAACAATAGTAGTATAATAATAGTAAGCAGTCTTTCAACAACACTGTCCATCATTCTTCTTTTTTTTCTTACTTATTCACTCGTATAAATTTTTTTCTTAAATAAAAACTCACTAAAAACTTTGAAAAATACTGTGACACGATTCATTTCCCTGCAAGTATTCATGTATGTATGTTCACATTTCACATATTCTGTGCCATTTTATATTTATACTCGCGTTGATTTCTTGACTAATAAAACATTCAACTATTTATGTAATTTAGTACTTTAGGATAATATATTATTTACAAAATATACATACAATGCAACATTTAATGTATTGCATGCATAGTATCTCATCACTCACGATTGATGACCCAATACAAATTATATAAACTATTATCTTTATTGTGTGCTTTTATGGAGGAGAAAAATCTATTTTCAGTCGTAAGTATTTCAAGCACATTGCTTTTTAAATATGCCCACAAAATAAAGTAATATTTATATCATAATATGTATATTGTGTATGTATTATTCATTGGACGAGAGTATACACTCATCTTTTTGACACATAATATTATTGTGTGTATGTATAAAACAAAATGACAAAGGACACTTTTTATATATGTAAGTACATTGAACATAATATTTATCCAATATTATGCATGTTTACAGTATAAACGCATAGGAAACGTAAGAAATTTTAGCAAAACGTGGTTTTTTGTGTTGCAACATAACATTATTAAGTACTATATAACAAATATAGTGTTGGTAGAAGAAGCACAAAACGTCATACATTATACAATCATAACTAACAATAAGAAAGTTTCCCCTATCTTATGACGCAATAATGAAGAAAAAGGTTTCTTGTTTCGTTGACTTTCTCCAACTTTTATTTTTCTGTAAATACTGGAACTAGACGCAATGCGACACCCATTGGAGCTAATTAGTTTTCTGTAAGAATGAATTGTACACATACATTATTAATTTTTTTAAATGAGAGTGAAAGCCATAATATCATATCGTTTCAATACGTACAGCACCAAATTGTTTAGAAATACTGTAAACAAAATGAAGCCGAAGGGTTTGGTATTACGAAAAAATCAAAACACACTTCAAAATTTGCTATGTATGTATAGCACATCCAGTTTCCGTGTATGGAAACAATACTTGCTGTACGGCGGCACAGTAATTATAACACCAAACCCATCAATGTTTTTACCAAGAACCAAGACATTTTTACAATTCTTTAGAACATAGAAAGTAACCAGAAATGAGCGTTGAATATTGGGGAAAGCTTTGGCTCAAGGTTGACATGAGGTTTGCATACTATATAATCTCATGTCAACAGTGCTTTAGGTCTGACGTAGTCATGTAAAGTTTAAGTAAACAGTGAGTTTGGCCCTTACGCTCTCATGTCAAACTCATGTAAACAGTACGGAACGGGCCTTTACACACTCATGCCATGTTGACTTGACGATGTCAAATGTCAACAGTGTGGATGGGGTAAAAGTTGTCTCAACCAAAGATAAGGTTATCTATTTTATTTACATACTGGAAAAGTCTCCAATTTTTAATAGATACTCATCGTCAGTGTATAGTATACTGTATACTCATAGAATCGTCAAAACGCCCGGTTCTAATTTTCTTTCACGGCACATAAATCAAGATAACACAAAAGCTGCTTGGTTTCAAGTCAACTTACTTTTTTCCCGTTTGTATGGGTCAATGTTGCATTTAACAAAATCACAGAAAGCAGCTAATGACTTTGGGGGCACCAACCACGAGAACATTGCCAACCAACCTACAGTCACATGAAAGAGTTAAGAATCATTAATAACTTTCCTGGCTTCACTTAAGATTCTATATTATATTATAAGAATTACAGGCTAGGCGATATTTACAATAATTGTTCCCAAGCCTTAATACATAATAGCACACTAGATTTCATCAGAAAATTCCAGTGCATTGTCGGCAACAAATCGGCGCCCAATACTCGATTTTTCACACCTTTTACCAATGATTACAACAACTTTACAGGCATTAAAAAAATGTCTAAGCCATAGCCGAAATGATGCGCCGATTTTTAGACGGACAGTCCTCGAAAGTGAAATACCGAGCACCGTAAATCCAGGAGAAATATTGGTTTTCTACTACGGAGCATTCTTAACTAAAGACAAAAGCAGACAATGATAATATATTTACGTGATTCTTACCTATAAGCATTGGCGTATATACATATTCCGACTCCTGTCGAATCCCTTGGATGATTTTGCTCTATTTAATTTAAAAAAAACATTTAAATCATTAACATCATCCTCCATGACGAACCTTCACGTCTGTATTTATGTATTATATATCATGCAAAACACATAGTTATATAATATGCTTAGGATATGTATGAAAATGTTTTAGTACTTACAGCCAAATCTCCTGGCCTCACAATAGGAATAAAAAAAGGAAACCTAGAAAACACACGGTACAGCCAAATTGCAAATAAAAATCAGTCAAGTGCGGAAACAGTAAAACTAGCTAACTACTGCAAAACAATTATAATACATAATACATTAAGGCTTAAGAATACGAAATGTGGAATTTTATGAAACATCATTGTCATAACGCACCTAGAGTTCGGTGAAGCATTTTCAAGCATTTCCGTATCACAGTAGAAAGGAAAAGCTGTTGTTAATTTTATGTCTGGTTTATCTGGGTGATGTCTTATTTCATC
Source organism: Sminthurinus bimaculatus (assembly GCA_034698285.1). Taxonomy (NCBI): domain Eukaryota; kingdom Metazoa; phylum Arthropoda; class Collembola; order Symphypleona; family Katiannidae; genus Sminthurinus; species Sminthurinus bimaculatus. Next base: position 2,201 of record JAQIVE010006066.1, on the reverse strand, counting down.
GCGAAGAGATTCCATGAATCCTGTGAAATTGAAAGTAAAATTAAAGACTTGTTGTGTAGTTCACATTTTTTATGTTTTTTTCACGTTTGCTTCAGCAATATTTGTACGTATTAATAAACATGAAGAATAACATACCATTCAAAGCATATTTGGTTGCGCTGTAAGTCGTGATGTGTCTTGTAGGGAGACTGAAAGCAGTAACAAGTAATAACGAGTTTAAATTAGTTTTATTCACTTTTCTTATGTAATCTCCTTATACTGGATTCGCATGGCAACAGAACAGAGAAAAGTGTTGCAGAGAAATCAAATTCCTATGCAATACATTTATTTTTTTTCAAAAAAGTTCTTCTGTTGCGTTTTCGTTACCTTGCGAACTCAGTATTAAATATTTTTCTTGCAATTTTATGCAATTTTCATTTATGTATGTTCTCACATTCCAGAAGCACTGCTCACACATGTTATGTGCCCCTTCCGCCGTTTAATCATTCCAGGTAAAAATTCACGAAGGACCCAGAAATTAGAATAAACGTTGACTTGGAATTGTGACTGGATATCTTCTGCAGTTGTTTCCAAGAATGGCTTGATAATCATCATTCCAGCATTATTGACCACCATCGTCACTTCTCCAACTTCTTTCCGTACCTGTATTGCATAAAAAATAGAAAAGACAATGTATTTTTACCACACGGAATTTGGTCATGACTTTGGTTTCTTTTAATTTGCCTTATAACAAAATTTTGTGCTTATAAATACATAGCCTGCCAATCTATACATAAAACTGTATGAAAATGAACAAAAAAACTCATTCGTTACGGTTGGCTTTCTACCTATCTATACATACACATAGGCTATATAAAATACAATACATTTTTTCTTTTACCACTTTTTGCATTGATTTAAATTTGACAAAGAACGTTCTTTGGCTGTGTGACTGTGAACTTGATTTTTTTCCAAAGTCAGTGCCAATCCCCATTTTCGATTTCATAAGGAAGACGGCTTAGTGTTATGCAGTCAAGAGTTTAAAGTAGATACACAATACACTTGGATTTTCCCATTTATCATCAAAGCATTCGTTTTGCTCTTTCATCTTTTATAATCATTTTATATTTGGTCATTAAGGAAAATAATTTATCCTTGATATTGTTCAACCTTTGTTTTACTTACATGTGTGCAAACATTAGTTTTCGTTTCATATCACTATCAATAAAGCCTATAATTCGGGGAAAGAACGAGGAAACTGAGCAACATTTTTTCTGTCGAATTTGTACTAACATTGGTAGTGTTATTACTTAACATCCCGCTTTTTATGATTTTGTGATAGAAAAAGTTAAACAAAACGGAATGGATATATAAAGCAAAACAAGTCATTGATTAAATCATAAATACACCTACACTGTACCTAAGTGTACATATTTTTGGATTTGTAATACATTGTTACAAATTGTCAAAAAGTTTGTCGTCTTGGGGATGATGGTCGGCATTTTATTTTACTGACTGTGTGCTACATGTATAAAGCCATAAAGCATATTCCTATTAAGTGTGTACACAACATTTGAAGTGTATCGTGATGGTTATAATATTATGTTAATAGGTACATATAGATATAGCCATGAGGAAAAGTTTTTTGTCTCCTTTCTTTCTCTCTCCCCTGTATCAGACATGTTTACTGTGTACTGTGTACGTACTTATAGATAAATAGATGGGAACATGAGGAGCAAGTAGTAGCTCATCCATGATTATGATTACCATGCATTATATTTTTGCTGGACTTAATACACAATATATATACACCAAGGTATAAAATGGAGGAGGCGCACTTGGGAGAAAAACAGCGTGAAAAAAAGAGAGACACGGAAAGCCGTCCAAAATTCCCATACGTTTTATCCTTACAAAACTGAGCAAACTTTTCTTGTGTAACAATAATCGTTATTACTATCGTTATTGCTCATAGTTTCCCTGTGAAAAGCTTGAGTTTCAGCATATTAAATATTAGAAAATATCCATGCAACAATTTAATGCTGCACATAGTAAGTATGTATACGAAACACACAAAGCACACAATAAATGCATAAGTATGTATACATATGCACGTCGCACATACATGCATATACTATGTCACTATAGCTAGTCATTCGGTGTCCAATTCACAGTTCAATGTTATATTTTATGCATAATAATATATTGTACAATATTATGTATAT